>JAKKPZ010000193.1:0-104606 GCA_022814885.1 Ditylenchus destructor
TTCTGTTAGCATGTGAATGTAATCATGTGAATATAAGAATGCAAAAGCCGAACTCGCAAGCTTTTGCTATGGTAAGCTTCATTCTGTAAGCATGTGAATGTATGCATGAGAATGTAAGCATTAAAAAGTGATCTTGCAAGCTCTGCTACTGTAAGCTTCCTTCTGTAAGCATGTGAACGTATGCATGAGAATGTAAGCATGATAATGTAATCATGAAAAAGCTCTGCTATTATAAGCTTCCTCCTGTAAGCATACTACGCGAATGTAAGCATGGTAATCCAGTCATGATAATGTAAGCATGTATGACATGACATGTACGGAATGTAAGACACGGGCGCGGCGTAGCCGCGCCCAAATGTTTTAAACAACACGGTGCGGTGAAGCCGCATCGTTTTGCTTGAAACTAACCATGTTCATGGCATGTAACAGTTTTTAATGTACGCTATCGCTTACTTGGGGGATATGCTTTTAAGATGAATTATTTCATTCACAGGAGAATATCATTTTTTAAGCATGGCATCCTTTTAGTGCCCCTAAAAAGTATGTTTAATAGAAATGTCCATTACTTATGGCTAAGAAAAATGCATAAGAACATGATGTTTAATATTATAATCTTCAAGCTAGCTGCGGCGGCGGAGCCGCCTTGCAGCTAGTATATATATATTATATAGATGTGCACAGTTTTATTATTTCATTTGAGACCTCATGTTTCTACTGCAAAAAAATTTGCTCGATTTCATTTCGAAATTTGCGAAATAGCCCTGGTTGATGTTAGTGACCATTAGACGTCCATATATGGCACGCACACTCCGTGTCGCTTAAAATATTGAAACAGTATTTATTTATGAGTCATTTCGAGCAGGTTCCGCAGCATTTGGTCAAAGTTCCCATTTTTGGCACAAGTTTTGCGAGCCGTGGTGTTGTTTATTGAAGGGATCGCTCCAGAAACCAACATGAAGTGATAGCATGTGTTAGAGACATGGTGGGGAAATTCGATAAATGCAAAAGAAGGCTTCATCGAAGCTTTATCGAAGTTTTCTAGTAAGCGCGAGTCGCCGGCCACTATTCCTGCTGTTTCCCAGCTGCGCGCATTCGTTTCCCTCGTTGGAAAGACAACAACGATTGCGCGCAGCTGGGAAACAGCAGCAAATAGTGGCCGGCGATTCGCGCTTACTAGAAAACTTCGATAAAGCTTCGATGAAGCCTTCCTTTGTATTTATCGAATTTCCCCACCATGGTTAGAGAGAGAGCGAGACAGAGAGTAGGTTAGTAGTAGTCTTACAGAAAAAAGAATCACGAAATAGGATTTCTTTTCTAACTCTTTTTTAATGTATTTAAAATTTGTAATGAATAAGCATAAATTGTTGTTATAGAGTCCCCGAACAATAGAAAAGAAACCCGGTTAAATATAATTTGTCCTGCATCGATTGGCCTGCAGAAGAAGAAGGGTGACTTGGTTAATCTTAAACTAGCTGTTTTTCTCCCAATTTGTTTGCAGTTGTTTTTGAAACTAAAAAGATCTAAAATTTTTAGACAAACAGACAAACATTAGCCTTTTAATTAAAGTTTAATGTTATTATATGCCCTGTTTTTTCACAGTATTATCTAGTCCCATTTAGGCGCATTCTGTAAGTGCGCTACGAGCAGAATCTGCCGATTTTCGACATAGCCGGACCCCAAACTCACAATAACCTGCCTAACGCCCATGACTTTAGGGGAGGCGGAGCGGTTCTGAATGTTAGAATTGAGCATGTGAGACATAAGTTACGTGACTTACGTGGGTCACATAAAAGGGCAAGTACCCGCCTCGCAGCTCGGATTGACCACACGTCCGCGGGTTTTCCTTTTATGTTATAACTAGGCATCGGCGAATCCGGATCCGAATCTCCTTTCACTGTCTGCACAAAGCCTATACTTAAAGCATTGTTTTTGGTTATCACATACTATTTCTATCTCTCTTTCTTTGTAAAAATATAATGCCGAAAAAAAGAATATTCCAGCGTCCTGCCTTTATCAAGCATCGCTTCGTTAAAAGATGGGAAAACATGTATCTACGTCTCTACACTACGAATACAATAGATTGTTATTCATTAAAATTTAATGAAAAAGATAGATTGTTTTTCATTAAATTTTAATAAATAACAATCCATTGTATTCGTAGGGTAGAGACGTAGATACATGTTTTCCCATCTTTTAACGAAGCGATGCTTGATAAAGGCAGGACGCTGGAATATTCTTTTTTTCGGCATTATATTTTTACAAAGAAAGAGAGATAGAAATAGTATGTGATAAACAAAAACAATGCTTTAAGTATAGGCTTTGTGCAGACAGTGAAAGGAGATTCGGATCCGGATTCGCCGATGCCTAGTTATAACTACACTGGAGATTTTAGGTGATCTCTAAATCTCTACCACAGTGCCTAATTTTGTTTCTCAACTCGCTTTGTGTACACAATCGAAGTGTGCATAATCGTCTTTCCATTATGTTAGTCATATACAGCGCTTGTTTATGATGTTTATTTTCATCTGAGAGAGATAATAAAGAGATTATTTGAAATGAGCAATACAATTTTGTGTTTTGTATACTCTCTCCAACACAACCTATCATTCAGTATCGGTTACACAGCAAATTATTCACATAGGAATAGGATTCCGGTCAAGATATCGATATAACTCATGGAATACTTCTAACGGATATAGGAGATCAGCGCATATGAAGTTCAGGAATTGAAAATAAGAATATGCGTGGAGTGTTTGTACATTTTTTGCAAACATTTGTGCGAAAGTTGGCAGTTTGATAGAGACGTAATCTTTAATAGATCTTTTGATAGTAGACTAGGTACCGTTTTTTCTCTTGAGTAAACCCCCCTCCTGAAGTAAGCCCCCCCTAGAGGGGGGGGGTTGAAAAATATAAGCCCCCCTCTAATATACGTCCCCAAAGTAACACTAGGTCTACGCACGTGGGGATTCCCCCGGGGGATTTTGTATATTTCTTATAGTTTAACCACAGCGCTGTACTCTCTCGTCCAATCCCCCGAAGAGAAAGCGTTGTAAAGCAGACATAAAACATCGACATACACAATGGCATACACAACCAAAATTTGATGTCTGTGTGAAAATGCTCGGTACAGAGAAGACAATTTCAGCACTTTTCCCGTCGGGATTGTTCTCGATCACTGTTTTCTCGTCTTTCTCAGTGTATTCCTTCTCTCTTTCTTCCTGCTCAATCAAGGCAGCTACTGCCTGTTCTTCTTCTTCCTCGGCAGTCAATTGTGGAAGGCGCTTTCCCGGAGGAATCGGTCGCACTGGTTTGGTCAGAGGCTGCTTCTCTTCTGAAACATTGGCCAGGGGACACTGCTTACTTCGGCATGTGTGTCCCGTGTTACCACAGCGTCATGGTGGGGAAATTCGATAAGTGCAAAGGAAGGCTTCATCGAAGCTAATCGAAATTTATTGCAGACCAATCCGCTTGGGACCAAGCAATTTTTGAATGATATTTTTGACATGATATTTTATTCTGTCGAAAAAGAACGTTAATAACACCTCTATAAGAGGGTTCCTTAGTTATAGAATGTTCTAAAATTGCTCTAAAAATGTTCCAGAAGTGTTTTTCATATAATAGTGCCTTTTTTGCAATGAATTCAAACTTTTTACGAGGATAAATATTTGTAGTTTGTGAAAAATTTATAAGAAATAATTATTTATAATGATTTTAACAAATAAAGGACTGTAATAAGGTTCACAAATGAGTTCACAACTGGGACAAAATTCATATTCATACATATTCATAAGTTAGTTTTGTACATTACAATATTCCTTTCACATATGAGTCTCGCAGCTGCACTAAAGTCGCGTTAAATTCCGGATGCATTCTGTTCCTCGTAAAGTTTGAAACCAAATATCGTAATTCCTGAACGTATTAAGTATTGAAAAAAGTCTTCGAAAATTGGTTACCCGGTGAGCTACTTGCCTCACTCCCGAGATAAATTTTGGCAGTTTTTGCAAGAATTGGAAGAGCTGTTTGGTTGTCTTTCCAGAATTCGAGAGCATCATCAGTATGTTTTCTCATTGTTATGTACATGCTCAACTCATCATCTATGGGTGTATAAACTAGAGAGCGGACGAAATCGAAATTCGATCGAAATTTTCCGAAATTCGATCGAAATCGAAATTCGAATTTCGATTTCGAATTTCGAAAATTGAAAATTGGCCAATACCGAAATGGATCGAAATTCGAAATTCGATTTCGATTTTGATTTCGATTTCGTTTTTCAAATCGATCGAATTTCGAAATTCGATCCCAAATTTGATCGAAATTCGATTCAAAATTTTAGGTAATTTTCGACAAATATTCAAATTTTTCACCGTCTATTTTTGCAGACAGCCCAGTTTTTGTAAGATTTTTCGCGTGCGGCGCTCTTTTTCTTCCATTTTTCATTATAAATCGCCATTTTTCTAAAATTTCGGCCTGCGGCGCTTTCATGGCTATTTACCGTATTCCCTGTAATTGCATCCTCCCCTAATTATTACCCCCCTGGAGCTCGAACGATGGAAACCACCGTTATTATTTTTTATTATTTATTTAGACATTTCAGTACTATTTTGAACTATTTTTTTAGATAAATGTACATTATTGCTATGTTTTTTGCCATTTACTATTTAAATTCCTTTACAAAATTTTTATGTAAAGTTTAATTTTAGGGATTTAAATCTGATATTATTATTCAAAATTTTACAAAATTTTGGCAAATTTAAGCAAAATATTTAAAAATCTCCTGAAAATTGCCAAAAATCAAATAAAAATCAAATTTTTAATCAAATTTCTGATCCAGAATCTAGACACTTTTCCGCACCGAACGCAAAAAACCGCACTGAAAATCGCAAATCAAACATGGATTAAATTTTTGGTTAAAGTTCAATTTCACATTTTTCCGCAATTTTGTATGGAAAATTGGTATTTTTTGTGAAATTGAACTTTAACCAAAAATTTAATCCATGTTTGATTTGCGATTTTCAGTGCGGTTTTTTGCGTTCGGTGCGGAAAAGTGTCTAGATTCTGGATCAGTCAACCGATTTTTGGCATAACGCCAAAAAATGCCAGTTTTCGCGGGAATTTGTCAAAAAACCTGGTTTTGCCCCTAAAAACGCCAAATTAAAAATCCTTAAAAAGTAACATTTTTTAAGAGCTGGCTGATCTGGGCCAAAAACAAACCCCCCTTAATTTTTCGAGCTCTATCGATCCATACAAGCCATTTGTCGGAAGTGTCAATTTCCGAGCCTTTGTGCGGAACTTTTTCCAAAAAACGATAGTTTTGGCACCATGTTAATTAAAAGTCTTAAAAAACTAACATTTTTAAGAGCTGGCTGTCTTGGGCCAAAAATTAACCCCCCTTAATTTTTCAAGCTCTATCGACCTAGACAAGCCAAATAATGTGATTCCTGGATTTTACCGTGAATAAACAAAGTGGTTCTATAGTTTCTTTACACTTTTTAGTAGGTAAAATGAGACAAATCGGTGAATTTCCCAAAAAACATTTCACAATATTTGTTTAAATGAAATTATAAGCAACTTTGGCGTAGAGTAACCGTTTAGAACAATTAACAATTAAAATAGTGCCCTGGTCATAAAATTGCAGAAAAACCTCAAAAATACGGGGTGGTTCTATAGTTTCTTTACGCACGGTACTTTTGCACTTGGGGGGTGCAGGCTTTTTTCACAGTTTTATTATGTTAAATTAAGTTTTCGAATCGCGGCTTATCGCTTCGATCTACTCTCTCTTGTCTTCACTTCCATCGTCATTTTCTAGAAAGTGTATGGGCCCTTTTACTTCTTCAAATCTGGTGAAGCGATCAGTCCACTGTTCCTCCTATACGATTTTAATTTTTTTGGTTTTTAGATGGCTTTCACTAAAAATTTCATCCGGGAACGTCTAATTAATGTGCGTCTGATCACTCCGCCAGTTTTGGAACAACTAAAAGGGATCAATCTTCGTCAAATTTATCGTATGATTGATGCTACAAATGATGGTTTGGTTACTCCATTTGAACAATGGTTGCAGCATCTGGGATTGATTCCTCTTGCAGTTACGTGCATTTGCGGACAACAAATGAAGCTGTTTAAACATAAAAATGGAAAGCGTTGGGAGTGCACAAAGCGCAATTGTAGGAAAAAGCGTGGATTTTATAAAGGAACTACGATATAGACAAATGTGAAAACTTGTATAGAGAATTTAAAAGAGAGGACGGATCTACCATTGCGGCCCATAGCACTGTAAACTGGAAGTCAATGTGCCGTGAAATTCCCTTAATGTACTTTATCGCGAATCCTATCAAAATCGGCGGCCAAGGTGTCATTGTTGAGCTGGATGAGACATTTATTTCTCATAACAAATATCATAGAGGCCGAAATTATGATTTGGAAACAGGGCGCACAAACACCTGTGTTTTTGGAGGCATTGAACGTGGAACTAACAAAATGTTTTTGGTCCCGGTAGGAGCCCCCTTCTTTGAAAAAAAGTTACTTTGGAGTTTACAGGTACCAGATGTAACTAAAGAAACATTGTGGCATTATATTAAAAAATACGTGGAGGAGGGATCATATATTATGACCGATGGACTTCGAAGCTATGGTGGTTTGGATAATTGGGATGTGAAGAACTTTCAACACGACGTAGTGCTCCACAAATATTACTTTGTTGATCCGGGTATAAAGCACCCGTCCCTCCAAAATAAAAAATATGTTTTTCAGAAAATCCGTGGATTCACACCAATTCTATTGAGAGCACCTGGCAGAAATTTAAGCATGAACAGATAAAGAATAAATATGGAACAAAGGAAGAAATATTTATTAGTTACATCGACGAATTCATCTGGAAACGCCAATTTAAGGAAAATCGTATGTACGAATTCTGGAAAATCATTTATCGATTGTACTTTAAATGTTAAATATATACATATTGTTCACTCGTTGTTGTCTTCTACTAGTTTATTTCATCATTGCTTGCTTCTTGAATAAAATGTGATAATAAAACTGTGAAAAAAGCCTGCACCCCCCCAAGTGCAAAAGTACCGGTTCTATAGAACCTGAAATTTTCTGGTTCTATAGTTTCTTTACGCACTGTAGAATCATTTATCCTGCATTTTCAAGATTTTTTGAGAAAAATATTAGTCAGAGCAGTAAATGCGCTTAAAAATTTAGAGATTCATTCAGAAAATGGAAAGCTTTCATAAAAATCTCAAGAAAATTCGTAAAATATTGATAATAAATTAGAAAAATTCAGATCTTGCCAAATAAATGGCCCAAATTTGACCAAAAAATTCCACCTTTTGCTCTTTTTAGCTATTTATAGACAATCTACTATAATAGGCAAAATATAGACATTTTAGCTATATTTTAGACATTTTAACCAACTATGAATTGTTCATAAGATTTTAAGCGAAAGAATTTTTTGTCTTTCAATTTTTTATGAATCTTACAAATTTTTGCGGAAATTTCCAAGCCCGAAAAATTTTTTGGTTGAAGTTTTTGATTTTGTTGAAGAACATTAATTAAAAGCTGAAAAAATGAATAAAAACACAAAAAATGAACAAAAAGTACGAGAAAATGGGCAAAAGACAAAAAATGAACAAAAACACACAAAATGGGCAAAACCCGAAAAAGTGAACAGAAACATGTAAAATTGAACAACAATATGTAAAAATGATTACAAACACGAGAAAATGGCCACAAATTAAAACAAATGACAAAAAAATTGAAAAAATTGGTAAAATTTGAAAAAAATGGAAAAAAGTGATAATCTGGGAAAAATTTCGATTTCGATCGAATTTCGATAAAAATTTCGTCGAATTTCGAAAAAACGAAATCGAATTTCGATTTCGATTTCGAAAACCGAAAATGAAAAATGGCAGATCGTCGAAATTCGATTTCGATCGAAACCCAATTTCGATTTCGATTTTGATTTCGAAAATGAAAATTTCCGCTCTCTAGTATAAACCCATTCAATGGTGTTCTTTTGCGGGAATGTTTTTTTTTCGTGGAAGTGCTCGGTGGCCATTGACTGATGAATGGTCTGGCAGGTTTGTGGACAATTTCTTTCATTTGTTCGTAATCGAAGGCAGGTATTATGTCGCAAAGATATGGCAACTGTGAGTGAACTAAAGGATCGAGGAATGCGGCGGTGACGGCGACATTGACATTAAAGTGGGTTATTTTGAGCCAATCGAGATCTGCTAGGTTACCTATCTTCTTGATGAACGCGTGTTGTGTAGCTTGGGATAGGGAATTGATGTATGGATTCTGTTGTGAAATATTGTCCATTATCTTGAGCCAAATATTCGCAATGTGCAGAAGAATTTTGCTGGATGTTGGTTCTTTTTCTTCCTGCACCTCTTTGACCATTTCATAAATGGGTTTCAGTACGGTGAGGTAGTCCTTGAAGCATCCTTCGTTCTCAATCATAGCAATCAATTCACTTAATTCCTGAAGCCCTTGACACTGCTCGTAAGCACTTTTTAGAAAGTCCAAGCCTGTTGATCTGCACTGTTGAATTGCACTGTTGATCATATTGTAGTGGGAAAGGTACCTTGTTTCCACAGGAAATTTTAGCGCTTTGCTGGCTATTGTCATTACTTTGTCATGTTCCTTTAATTTGCCGACACATTTCTGCATTTTTGCGAGGCTGCCATTCACCAGAGAGCAAATTAACTTAGCGTCGTCATCGAGTGTGGAATATCGATAAATGTTTGTCGTTCTTTTGGCGAAGGTGGATCCTATATGGGCAAGGCAGGAAACATGATTTTTTCCTCCGAGGGGTAATACGTTAGAGCCTTCATCAGTGGTGATGAAAAATTTGTCGTAATGTTCTGATGTTATTCCATAATTCGATAAGTCTTCCAAGATAAGTTGCTGAATGTTTTTGGTTGTCTTTTTCATAGTTCCTGCCAGAGGAGAAAAGAGTATTATGAAATTGATCTTTTCCCAGGCGTCGGAAATGTAGTGAGCTGTAACAGCGAGATAATCTGCAAAAATCGAGTGTCAGTGAGCCACCGTTGTCGTTTAACTGTTGAATGTGTTGCAACAACTTTCCCTTCAATTTCCCCATGTCAGCGAGAATACGATTTTTTACGGTTCTTTTTGAAGGAATGAGATCTTTTGCTGCCTTCGGAATCTCGTTTTGGGAATTGTCAATGCTAAAATTTAATGGTTAATATTGAATATCTGTGTTGCAAGCCTTAGTACTTACGCCAAATTCTGGAAAGACTCAAGAAACGATAAGAAAGTTGGATTCTCGACAACAGACATAGACAGATTAGCTGTGACAACGAATTTGGTAAGATTATCCATCATAGCTTTGGTAAGTTCAGAACGAGAAACAGATTTATGTACATGTTATGAAGGATATAGGACGAAATATAATAATACAGAACAAAATTACGCAAGAGCTTGTATCATAAGCGAAAAACAAGATACAATAATGCGAAAAATCTTCAGAAACATATCTACAATAATATCGTATTGCAATAAAAATGGGTTACCTTAACCCTTCATTGCCCAGTGTAGGCAAATGGATACGATGTTTATTTGCTAGAGACTTCACAAAAAGAAAGAAACGAATGAGTGTTCATTATTGAATGAGTGTTCAGAATATAGGACGAAAAATAAAAGATGCAAATAAAAATTATGCAAGAGTTTATATTATAAGCAAAAAAAAGATACAATAATAAGTAAAAATCTGTGGAAAAATCCGGAACATATCTACAATAATATCGTATTGCAATAAAATTAGATTACCTCAATCCCGAGTCTTTTCCAAAAATTGCACGACAATCATTTACTTTACAAACGACATAGTCTGTCTCTTGTCCATTTTCCAGAAAACTGTCAAAAAAGTGGCGAAAGTCCTTGCTTCTGTCCCATGGTTTTGTTATGTGGATTTCTTTGTCAAATTTCAGCTAAAGAAATAACGTAATTTTATAATACATCTTTTAAATTAACTGTTGATCGCCTCTTTTTGCTGGCCACAGGCGCCATTTGACGATCTCGGCATTCGGAAGTTTGAAAACAATAATCGTGATCCATATTGTTTAAGCTGAAGATGTATATTTATATAAAACGAAGCAATAATAATATGAATGAGCAAAAAGAAAAATAAGGAAAAACAAGAAAAAATTTGAATTCATTGCAAAAAGTTGCATTATTATATGAAAAACACTTCTAGAACATTTTTGAACATTTTTAGAGCAATATTAGAACATTCTTTAACTAAGGAACCCTCTTATAGAGGTGTTATTAACGTTCTTTTTCGACAGAATAAAATATCATGTCAAAAATATCATTCAAAAATTGCTTGGTCCCAAGCGGATTGGTCTGCAATACATTTCGATTAGCTTCGATGAAGCCTTCCTGTGCACTTATCGAATTTCCCCACCATGCTCTATACTTGTTCGGATTTGACCGCACTGCTTACAACCAGCAAAAATCTGTCCCCAGCACTTGGAGAGAAGACTCGACACTTGCGGAGAACGCTGCCGAACCCAGAACACTGCCGCATCCAGCACACATCCGAACACTGCCAGCAACTTAGACGACGATAAAATACACCTTTTTAACTGTTTGTCCCCCTCCCATAGAAAGTTGACAGGGCCTAAGGTCGGACTTTTCACCTGGCCCATGGATTTTTGGCTCCAGGGCTTCCATTCGGTGAGAAAACATGCATTTTTGAAATTCGCATGTTGGACCCCCTGTTTTTACCCCCTCAAAGTTAGGCCACGCCCCTTTATTTTTCGTGTCTGGCACCAATTGTTTGAGAATATCCAGCAAGCGCCCAGAGGCGTGTGATAGCTCAATCGATAGCTCTCAACGTGAAAGGTCCGGGAAAATTGAAATTTTCGAGATCTAACGACGGAAATCGAAGTTATGAGCCCTGAGGGCATTTGTCGAGATTGGGCGTTCCTGACCACCTCCAGAGGCGAGTGAGGTGTCAAACGTTAGCTCTTGGTGAGACAAAACGATCGGCACAAGAATTTTTGAGATCGGGCCACACACGATGGAGATATTTGCCCTGGGGGCATATCTCGGGATTTTGGGTTTCTGACCACCTCCAGAGGCGAGTGAGGTGTCAAATGAAAGCTCTCGATGAGACAAAACGAACGGCACATAAATTTCAGACATCGGACCACACACGTCGAAATTATTTGGCCTGAGGGCATTTTAGCTTAAAATGGCTTATATAAGCCATTTTGAGCGTGCGTTGGAGCGGCCGAAGGCCGTGACGGAATATACAACCCAATCAGGAGCTCGACAATTAGGTGCACGTTGGGTGGGACATGCCGGGATCCGAGCGGCGCGAAGCAATTCGCATTTATTGTAGGTATAACGCAACGATTACCCGTATTATACCCTGTAAAATCTATACCGTTTTCTAGACGACCGAAGGCTGAGTTCTTTTCGCGTAGCGAATACCAAAACTGACCCACTTAAAATTTATTGACCAACGAATTCAATCTAAACCACGAATATAGACTCCCGACGACTAGCCGATCTTTGATCGGTTAGTCTCACGATAATAAAAGAAATGCGTTTCGGGCAATGATAAATTTCGAGAAACTCATAATAAATATTTTCAAAAACGGATTAAATACATTTCAAAGAATTAAGATCCAAAATAATTTCGAAAAAAGACTCAAAAACAGACAGGAAATGAATCCAAAATGAAATGACCAGAGAAGCCGGGAATAAAGAGCTAGTAAGACTGCAATATAAGTCTAAAGAGCAACCTTATACAAAAAGCAAAAACTGGATTTAGTAACCAAGGGTCCTTTCAAGAAAGGATTTAACAATTTTCGAACTAAGACCGAGGACGGTCTCTATGAAAAGGGGGAGTTGTAAGATAGTGAACATTTAAGAATAGGCTTAGGTCTAAGATTTGAGTTTCTAATTTGAGTCATTCAATATTTTCATGTACTATGATCTCTTATTTTATGAAATTGATTTGATATTCCAAGTTTCTCAGGAAAGAATTTATGTGACCAGAAATGTTCCTTTATCACCTTTGATCTCTTAGGGCATATGATTGTTAAGCTTTTCTCCCGCCCACAAAAGTCACAAGAAGATATTTGTCTTTGGTTTATTCAGTCGCGACTCGGTGTTGGTTTTATGAGCTCTTGTGAAATAAAGCTTTTGGTACTAAATAAACTGTGACGATCGACCACTGGGGCAAAGGAGTCTGATCAACTCTTTTGTAGAGGGCCCGGTAAACACCAAACATTTACTGTACTAATTTTGACCAAAAATACCGCAAATTGCAAAATTTTTCCGCCAGCGAAAAATTTTGTCTGATAAAAGTTTAAATTTTAGTTTCTCGGCCGAGTTCATTCCGCTCCGATCTCCTAGCCCCGATAAGGCTAAGCCCATGAATTTTTTCCACCGGAGAAAGTTTTGAAGCTTTTTGAAAAAGGGTGTAAAAATAGCATAAAATCAAAAACCATAAGCAAAAATGGGAAATTTTGGACATTTTGATATTTTCCCGGAAAATTTTTTTGGAAAAGTACAGGTAAAATTTGACTTTGCATGTAAATTTTATTTTAAAAAATTGACTGAATCGTCTCAGTATTGTCTATTCATATAAAATATACGAAATACTACCAAAAAACAAGAAAAAAAACAATTTTTGATAACCAAAAAATAGGCGGGAAAAATAAAATTCAAATCGGGCTCGAAAGCTCGGGCTCGGCTCGGCTTCAGTTGTCCGAGCCCGAGCCCGGGTAGGTCGGGCTCGAAGCTCGGGCTCGCCCAAAATGGAATTTTGTCGAGCCCGAGCCCGGGTGAGTCAGGCTCGAAGCTCGGGCTCGCCGAATTTTGCCGATCCCTAATTTTAAGTCGCCACCCGTTAATACAATATTCTGCAAATTTATCAAATTCCTAAGGAATTTTCTTGGAGCCTAAGAGGTTTTAAACGAGGAAGTTTAATTCTAGGAAATGTTGTTTTTCAACACATTAGTATGCAAATGCGTTTTTTAAACTTTCAAATGCCAATTTTATTAGTTACTGTTAACATATTTCGATTACAATATTATTTTAAATTGCCTTCTAATATCTCAGCTTTCTTCCTCGCCTTTTTTCGGATTTCAGATATAAAACCTAGTATGGGGTACTGTTGGATCTCCCAATAATGCGGTCTCGTGACCGGAAAAATCAGCGTTATCGGGAGGTCCGCCTTATCCGGAGGACCGCCATTTTCAAGAGTAAAAGTATCTAAAAATGGTGATTTTTGTACTTTTTAGTAGAGATCGGCCAAACGCTTTTTCCGAAACCGAAACCAGAATTCTGGTTTCGGTTTCTTTAGCTATTGCGAAATATTTCACGAACCGAAACCGAAATTCTTCCGGTTTCGTACGAAACCGAAACCAGAATTCTGGTTTCGGCCGATCTCTACTTTTTAGCCTTTCTAGACAATAAGTTAGCCTTACATTTTAAAATTAGCTAAAATTTAGCTACTTTTAGCTAACTTTTGGCTAAAAGTGGGAAATTTTTCTCTAGTTTTTCTCTGGGAGGTCTTCGCAATAAAACAAAAGGTGATATCCTTCTGTTTTCCCCAATCCGGCAAAAATCCGCGTTATCCGGTGGGTCTAACCAAAATCCGCGTTATTGGGAGGTCCGACTGTATAACATACGCTTTTTCATTAATATAATCGTCTTTTCTAGTTTAATTAAGTTTATTTAATGATTGAATGATACCATACCATTTTCGCTGATCGTATTCTACACACAATCCGTTCGTCCCACAGACAAGATGAGTTGGTGAACGGTAATCATCCCTGGCATATAGATTCTGCTATCGACATTGACTAATCCCAGATGATAGGCCTGGTTACTATAATCCGAGTTGAGCTTCAAAAGAGAATGGTTGGCCGCAGCTTTCACAAGCTTGTCGTCAACTTCAACCGGTATCCAGCCTCCAGGGCCTCCAGATATATCAGCGGCTGTAAATTCCGCCATGAGACAAAGGCAAATACTCGCAAATAATCTTAAGAACATTGGGAAGAACTATTTTCAATCTATAGTTGGCGCGGCGTTTAAGTATTGTTAATTTTGTCAAAGAGGCGGTGAGATAAAAAGCACAAAGCAAAAACCGTCCGCATAATTTGGACTCAAACAAACACCTCCTCATTCATATAGCAAAAATGAATACATCAGCGGAGTTAACAGACACAATACAGAACTATATTTGAATTTCGGTTAAGATCAAAAGTATATTTTAACCCTTCCTTGCCCGACCGTGGAATTTTGCTGATTTTTGGTATACAGAGCACATTGGGGCCCGTGATAATCGCAAAATTGATCCCCTGATCCCCAAAATTCGTCAATTTTCGGGGGGGGGGGGTGTCCCGAAAATGACCATTTTTCAGTGCTAAATCGTAGAAAAAGTGGATAAACAAATTACATATACTGATTCAGGACAAAAAAGTTGGATATATAATAGTAATATCAGATTTGAGCAAGAAGAAAAAGGTAGAAGAAAAAATTACTCTAGAGTTTACGTTGAGTTTTCGCTACACTAGGAAATGAAGAGTTAAAGCATTATTTTGCGATTTAACGATATAGCAAGAAAAAATTCCGAAATGAGTGCTTGTAAGGGTAATACAGTCTGCCCTCTCTAATCGAGCGCGATCCGTTTTGGCCTAAAGGTGCTCGATTAGAGAGGGAATTTCCATATTAAAAAATCCATTTCGGCCAATTGGCGCTCGATTGGAGAGGGACGACTGTACCATGTGAGAAACATGAAAATGATCCCAACCTACGACGACACTACGATTTAGATGGGTTAACCGGTACAACCTAAGGGCATGTAGCCAAAAATGGCGCAGAATGGCTGGAAATTTAAATTTTTTTGTCGTTTCTTGAAAATGACAAAAACAATTTTTGTTTTCAAGAATAATAGCAGCATACGTGTCCTTGCGAAAACAACTAGTTAAAAAAATTGTGTTTGTGCAACATTTAATACACAGTGTACAATACTTCTCTGATTAATTTACGGTGTTTATTTTAGTAAAACGGTCATTCGATAATATATAAAAACACTCAGAATCACAATACGATAATTTTTTTCACTTTATTATCGACAGGGACCAAAGTACTGGCAGAAGCAGTGTCCTTCGTCATCCACCTCGCCACGGTCGACTTCGAGATGCGTTTTGCAGGCTTTGGTGCAGGAACTCTCGGAGTAATGTTTCGGTCCGTATATTGATGTAATATTATTCTTGTTTCGGTCCATGCATCTGCAAAACACAAGGGGACTCATGGTTTCGGAACCCGAAACCATCGCCCTCGTTCGCTCCGGCGTCTTTGCACATTTTGTCGCATTTTTCATCCATAGGGTGACAGCTGACGGAACGAGCACGTCGCAAGCCACGCGAGTTTTTCCTAGGTAAAAGTTGGTATTAAAAATACACTGGGACCGAAGAGACAAACTTTAAAGGACACTAATCACAAAATCCATTTAACTGTTAACTTTACTAAGCTCTAAGTCTTATCCTGAAATAAGTCACAAAAATACTTTCTCTTAGTTTCATTTCCGTTATAAATTTGATAAAATAAAATAAAAGTAAAATAAATAGATGGAAACTTACATTCCAGAAACATCGCGAACGCGCACCTTCCTAGCAGCCAAAAGCAACTCACTCAGAGCAAACACACAGAGGAATAACAGAAGTATAGAGCGGTTCATTGACAATAAATTCTCGTAGAATGATTGTTAAACAAAAATGCGGCCAAAATATAGGCGAGCAAAACTAGTCGTTCGATCCCGAAATCGATTATTAATGCTCCGTTCGGAGGATTCCTTTTGTAAAAAGTAACATATTGGATTGAATGAGAGTAATGATATGGAATTTGCCGTTTTCGAAAGGCATTATGAAGCGCTGAGTAATCATTTTGCTCACGAAATCGAATGAAAATGGCTGTGCTCAATTTTTTGGGTGAATTATTCATCATTTTATCAATAGTTTTCCCGGCCGCGTTGGAATACGGAATTGCTCGCTCACAAAACAGATTAGAGCAATATAATATTTTCCAAGATGTAGAATGCCAAATTGCTTCGAAGTCGAACTATGTGTATTTACAATGATACTTAGGGAACAAATAATGTTATTTGTATCACGCAAGTACAAGCATACAACTAGTAAAAGTGTCATTTTTATTATTAGAGATGACAAAAATGAGGAATATCACATATAATAAGTCAAAGTCCAGTTAAGTATACACCCATTTAAGTATATACTTTAGTCTTGCAGTGGTCCGCAACATACAAATTTCCGTCCAGTTAAGTTTACACAGCTTTCGGTTAAGTTTACACTTCAGAGGCGGTCGGGGAAAAAAAAACAAAAGGGTACCTCTTTGGTTTTAAAATTTTCGCTTCTGATCCTCCGGTTAGATCCCGAAATCGAGGTCCCGAAATCGATTATTAATACTCCGTACGGAGGATTCCTTTTGTAAAAAGTAGCATATTACAATGGATGGGACCAATAATATGGAGTTTGCAGTTTTCGAAAGGCATTATGAAGCAGGTACCAGAAGCTTGCCAAGAGCCAGGGCTACCTTTTGCGACCAAACAATTATGAAAGCTTCTATTCTGAAAATATAACGGTGAAATATCGTGTTTCCAAATAATTCTCGAAGTTTATTGTGATAGAAGCCGTTATTCCGTAATACAAAAGTACACTCAGAAACAGCACATTACGGTAATTGTGTATTACTTTATAGCCAGCAAGAACCAGGATATCGGCAAAAGCAGCGTCCTTCCATTTCCACTTTACCGCTATCCAGACCAAGATGCGTTTTGCAGGCTTCCGTGCAAGCGCTCTCGGTGTAATGTTTTCGTTCGCCCTTACATCTGCAATATATCATGGTACTACCATCAGAGTCTGAGCCTGCACCGCCACTTTTTGCTGAACCATTGCACATTTTGTCGCATTGGTCGAGAAGATTGTCGCAGCTGAAGGATCGCTCACGTGGCACATCACTCGAGTTATTCCTAGGAAATGTAATCGTTATCCAACCAATAAGATTAGTGTAGTGTATGGAAAAGCCTAAGATTTGTCGGTCTCTTTTATGGGCGTTTCCCTCTCATAGGTTTGGGATGAGCCCTCTATATAAGCCACCCATGCCTCAAGGGAAGAGCCCCTTAACCTTTCAGTCTTGGCCCCAGTATCACTTTGGCCTCTGTCGAGGCCTGTCTATTCCATTCCCTGGGTCGGTCAGCCTTGAAGAGGTCGTACCGGTCACAGGATATTGTCCATGTACTTGATAACGGAAACATAAACTGTTAATACCCAAAAGCATATTGTACACCAAAACACTACACACAAATCCTACCGCTACAATTGGAGGTCCTACCACTCTTCAAGCCCTGCCGACCCAAGGATACGTTAGAAATGGCTAAATGTCGTTTCTCTGTTTGCCTTGAATTGTATTTCTTTTTAATTTCTACCACTTTTCTAATCTCATCTCAACTGCATGGTCGAAGTAATCCCAAATATGATGTGACTGAATGGAACATTACCGAAATATCTCAGGCTTGTTGAATTTTAACCCCAAAAATAGAGCAATAAAACGCGTCTGTAAATTTTAGCTTTCGCATCAGAAAGCACAAAATAATATTTAAAAAAATGCTTAATTTTCTGCTCACATTTCTCAAATTTTATAAAATCAAATTCATTAAAAATACAAAAAGTTCAGCAAAAATTTCATTTTTTCAAAGTTTTTAATCAAAAATTGGTAAAACGCAAACGTAATTGCTCTAGAGTTGGGAAATAATTTTACGCGTGTGTTTAAATTTTCGTCTCCGAATTTTATATAGGTGACGAAAGTATTAGTTTACAAAATAATTCAAAATTCTCAAAAATCTTGTTATATCTGACAGCTAGATCCGACCATTCCCAGTTCCTAATACTCAAAAATTAAGCACTCAAAATTTCGCAAGCTATTTCCAAATTTTCCTAGAACAAATTCCCGCAAGTCTTTCTAAAAATTCGCCAACGTCATAGGTTCTATAAATTAGTACAATCGACTCTCCAGATAATGCGGCACTGAATAAGGCGGCATTCCCAATAACGCGGATTTTATCCGGCACCTTTACCCGCGTTATCGGTGAGTCGCCTGTATATTGTTCAGATTGATTATCTGTTTGCTAAGATCGAGTGAGTAATTCGAATGACTAAAATCGAATGACTAATTTTGCAATTCTAAAATTTAGCAAAATTGAAATGTGTAAAAAAGAAGGAAAGTTGGGGCAAAAAGTTAAATATGATTAAAATCTTTGATAAAATATCAAAAAAGAAAATGAAGACTTACATTCCAGAAATGTCGCGAAGGCGCACCTTCCTAGCAGCCAAAAGCACCTCACTCAGAGCAAAGACACAGAGGAATAACAGAAGTAATGAGCGGTCCATTGAAAGCAAATTCTCGCAAATGATGGATGTGTAAAAATAGCGGTCCGATCTGCTGCCTTTTAAAGACTTTCTCTTCGAAATTTTTTTCTTTCTCTTGGGAAAATGTAATACACAACACAATGTATTGATGATTTGACGATGATATTAAAGGAATTTTCCGTTCTGAAATGCATTGAGAAAATGCTGAGTAATCGTTTTTCCTACGAATGAAAAGTGCATCTGCTGCGTCATAGAAACACTTTTTCCTTTTTGCGTTATTTGGCGAATCAGAAGTGCTCATTCGCAGTTTTATTGCCCTATCCCAAAGAAAAGGCAAAAGAAATTAAATATTTAGTAAGATGCAAATTTTCAAAATTCTTGCTAGCTACGTCCCAAAGAGAATTAAATAGCTCAATTTGCCCAGGCATTCCTAGGAATGCCTGGGCAAAGCTGGAAAATCCAGCCTTGCCTGGCTAAATTGCTCGCAAAAAATGAATGCTTGTTGTCCCCCGTTACAAAGATCCTACTACCCTTACTCCGTTTTACTTGTTAAAGCTTCTCAAAGCTCTGTTTTCAGAGTCTCTCAAAGATCCTACTAAAGATCCGAGGCACTTTGGGAGCTGTGGCACATATATCCCAACTTTTTTCCTCTATTTCTACCCTCTCTTTACCCCGTTACCTGGTATAAAGATTCTTCTGAAGATGGTTTGTTCCTATTATTCGCTCATTCTAATTTTCCAGGAAAAGAACCTTCAAACATTATATATTCGTTGTGCCTTCCTATCTAAATGTAAGAGCGTCAAGAGCAATTAATGCAATTGACTGAAAAATGCATTCCAGGAATAAATTATACGCATATAAAACGGATCGCTCTATCATTCAACGAAATGTCAGTCACTTGATTCTCGTTCGATGTCATGCTCGTAAAATCAGAGCACTTCCTGTTTATATTTCTTTTCATTTTTCTAGGAGTAGCGGCGCTCAGCAGTGAAAATAAGATTAAGCGACGAAGTAAGTAATTTAATCACTTGTGATCTGTTCAGTTCATCCAGAAAAATCTGAATACAAAATTTTTTCAGCTTCTACTTGATCCATAGTAAGCATGCATCCCGATTACCGTATTCGCTGTAACAGCAGCCCCTCTGAAATTACCACTCCCTCTAGAGTAATTGCTCAATCAAAAGTCCGGAATCTCAGCATAAATATGAGCCATTACACACCCTTCTAGAATATTCTAGAATAGGTTGGGTGTTGAGCGCAAATTCAAACTCGATCTCACTTTTAATCCATAAAATAAAAACATTTTTTCAGCGGCTAGAAGATTGGACATTATAAGGAGAGTAAAAGTTACGCGTCCCCGTCTCTGGACTACACCTTCTAACGGAAGAAGATTTGTCAGAAAGACGAAACCTTTGAAGCCGAACTGCAAAGGAAAAGACGCTGGCCGGAAGCCAGGATGCCCCAAGTCACGAAAAACGAAGCAGGAAAGAATGCGCGAGCACAAATATCGACATCAGAGAAACAAATTTATGCTTGGCGATGTGCCAAAGTTTTATCAGTCACATTTTATGGTAATGCTTTGTCTTGAAATTTGGGATTAATTGTTGTATATGAATTTTAAATGGGAACTGTTTTGGTAGAAAAGTTGATAATTGCCCGAAGCAACCCTATTCTATTGGCTAAAGTCATAAATTCCAGGTAAAAACTCAGAGAACCAACAATCGCCAAAATGAGCGTCAGAATAATTATTTTTGTTTCGAGGGGTTCCGAGAGTGCTCCAAGGGTTTCAGTTAATATGATGGAACCACTGCATAGTAAATTCATCGACACCGCTTAATCCAAATCCGGGATCAGATTTGAACTTTGATCATTGATTTTTGAACATTTCCCTTACAAAATAGAGAAATCTCGAATTAAAATTCAAAAATTTAAAGAGAAAAGTTCAAAAATTAATGATCAAAGTTCAAATCTGATCCCGGATTTGGATTCAGCGGGGTCGATTTACTATGGAGAGGTTCCATCATATTGACTCGAACCCCCTTGGAAAGTATCGAAACACAAATGTTTTGTTAAGAGAAGATTGGTCCCACAGCGATTGTATCAGATCCTATCAGAGCTGTTTACCCGGAATTTATAACTTTAGCCAATATAATGTATTCTATAATGTGTAATTAAATTTAGCCGCTTCCGCCCAACCATGAGTGGAGTTGTGGTAACGATGACATCACTCACTCCATATCTTTGGCGACCGTTAGCACTTGTCCTATGAAAGATGCTTGTAAGTTACTGTAGAAATAGTAGCCATAGGTAATCTTGAAGTGTTTCAGTGAATTCATGCTGCTACAATCACGATAACTGTAAGTTTTGATAGGTTGTTTTGTTAGACATCTTATGAATTCCAACATCCTGGATTCCGTTAAATCCAGCATCAAAGTTTCAGGTTACGAAATCTACAAAAGGTACCCGCATATGCTTCACCATTGCGATACTCAATTGGGCACTTGCATTCGATACTTTTATAGAGATTATCCGTTCTGTTCGATGCTGGCCTATGTGACGCACGTGGACACTCTTAGACTTTTTGGGGAAAAGTACAAACATACATACGGATAATGATTTTGATACAATTGTTAAATATTGTTTGTGACCGGAATTGAATAAACTATATGCTCAATTCTTGACGTCATATGTTTTTATTACAGTCCAAAACCGACTAGATATGTCAAACTTCAATTCCACCCCTATTTAAGATATTTAAGTGAGAAATTAAATTGGTATAACATTAATTATTGCATTCTGAAAGCATATAAATTTATATTTACTCACAATGCGAGAAATTAAGGTATTCGATTGCGAAAACGTCATTTTAGAGATTGAAAATTTTTGAATAAAATTTGCTCTGTACAATCATTGCAATTGTAAAGTGGGTAGTTCTCTACTGTCAAGATAGATCAGGAACACTCGATTCTTTTCTACAAATTTTTCGCTTATCAAGAACATAGATCTTGACAGATGGAAAACAACGCTTGCGCAGATCGACTGTCTGTATAGCTTGCCTCTAGTCTAAAATTTTTGACGTAAAACATAACTTTCCAAAATTTCACTTCATTGGCAGAAAATTTTTTATAATAATAAAGACAAATAAAAAGATAGCCGACCAATAAGCGAAATGTTATTCGAGGTAATCTCGCAATAACGATGATTCATTGTTGACGAAAGTTAATTTTTATTAAGTTTTTTTGCAACACACACCTACAAGGTTTTTGAGGTCGGAGAACACGATTCTGACATTAACCCTTCAGCTTAGGCTTAGGCTTAGGCTTCTGGCATTACCCTTAGCTTTCCTTTTGGTGAGCTGTCTTTATCAAAATCATGATGGCTGCCATTGTTTATTTCTCATTTCTATGTGATCTATTTACAGACACACTCTTTGTATGAATAATGAACACTCATTCGTTTCTTTCTTTTTGTGAAGTCTTTAGCAAATCAATACGTATCTAAATGGATACACTGGGAAATGAAGAGTTATTAATAAATTCAGAGGAACTCTATACAATTACGGCTCAGAACTCGTAGACAAGTTGTCAAAGAAATCCAAAAATAAGGACCCAATATTAGTAAAAAACCAAATTACCGTATTTTCTCTAATAGAAGCCCCGGGGCTTATATTATTTCAATACCCCTCTAGGGGGCGTCTATTTCAGGGGGCTTCTATTATAGGGGGCTTTAATTATTTGGACCGCGCCGAAGGCGCGGTCGGAAAAATTTTCGCAAAATTTTCGAATTTTTGGCCAATTTTTACAATATTTTTGAAAAATTAAACGGATTTTGAATTGGCGCCAATTTTTTTTTGTCAAAAAAAAGAATTTTTATGCATTTTTGACCAAATTTCGGACAAATTTTCATTCTTTGGGGAAATTTTGTGTTTTATGACTGTTTTCACTATGTTGATTATTTTTATTTTTGGGATTTTATAGATCTTCATAGATATTTTTCATAGATAAATTACAAATGTTGTATATATGAGGTACTGCAACAGTTATTAATCAGCGCAATGATTAATAATCAATAATGCGCTGATTCCGAATCTGCAATTATTTTTCACATAACGCATCAAAAATGATGATTTTTCGACATTGGTACCCTGAAACTGAAATTTTTATAGCCATTTAAATAAATTTTTTCTACAATTTTTAGTGTATTTTTGGGATTTTTTGGGATTTTCATTGAAAAATTTAAGTTAAATTAAATAATTTTTTTCCTTCATTTTTCCTAAAATTTGTAATGATTTTTCACGCGCGTCATAATGACGATTTTTTAGCCTTTGGAAATACACAATAGATTCAATTTTTGCAATAAATGTCGCTTTTTTGAAAGGTCCATTTTTCATTCCATCTTACATTCATACCAAAAACCTGTAGAAATGACAAAAATTCCATATTAATTTTCTCTATTTTTAGCAAAAATTTGTAAAAATGCATGATCCTAAAACCCCATTTTAGGAAGAAGGAAAGAGGAATAAGAATTTTGATTAAAGTTTAAACTTTAAAACCGGGGCCCCGGGGGGGGGGGGGCGGGGCCCCGACTGAAAGTCGGGGAAAATCCCCGATCCCCGAAAAAATTATCCCCGACTTTCGGGGGCGCCCCCGAACGCAAAATCCCCGTCCCCGTGGCACCCTATTTAAAAGTGCTGTGGTAATATACCCATGAGAATACAATTGTTAGACGACGTTAGTACAATATTTGATGAGAAGTTATGTTTTGCTTATAACGGACGAATGAGAAATAGTTCTTCATAAGTCATAAGACTGTCTGCTTTATGGTTCATATCTGAAAACTTGGTCTGACTTGTTCTACGCCAGCCAAACTAACGTCGTAAACAAGTCACAAAAAAGGGCGGCAATTTGAATTGGGTTTTCGGGGTCTTGGCTGATTTGCTAAGTTATGTTTTGCTTATAACGGACGAATGAGAAATAGTTCTTCATAAGTCATAAGACTGTCTGCTTTATGGTTCATATCTGAAAAGCTTGCTGTGACTTGTTCTACGCCAGCCAAACTAACGTCGTAAACAAGTCAGAAAAAAGGGCGGCAATTTGAATTGGGTTTTCGGGGTCTTGGCTGATTTGGGCGGTATTCGCTGGTTTTGGCTTTATAAACAGTTTTAGAGTGTAAAGTGATTGTTTTAGAGTATTTTAGACAGATATAAACTGTTTATAGAGAAACTTTGACTGATTTAGCCCAAAACCAAATTCAAATTGCCGCCCTTTTTGTGACTTGTTTACATCCTTCGTGTGGCTGGCCTAGAACAAGTCAGACCAAGTTTTTGACATGAACCATACGCTTCACAAATTTTAAAACACCTCTGTCGTAATTATTTTCATCATGAAAGGCTTACACCTCAAGTCTAAACCCAAGTCTCCTACCTGTCTTGCATTGCTGGCGCACAAAGGCTTAAACTATCTCCTACCAAACCGAAGACTCCCATCTTTTCAAATTTTGAAATAATACAAGAAAATTCAGATGAATTCTTCAAAACAAATACCTTCTGAAATGGAATACACCAAGTATTTAAATCTCGGATTTGATATCGCCATTGTAGTGTTCAACGTCACGACGATATTCTTTACGTTTCACGTAATTTACTGCTCAAAATTTGACAAAAAATGTACAAAGTTGGACCGTATTTCGAATTCGTTTTTTATATTTTTGGCCAGTCGCGGATTTGGAGCGATGTTGGCCCTGCCTTATTGTGTGTATTTGGTCGCCTATTGGTCTGCAGAAGGTTAGTTATCAGAAATATAGTATTCAAAAGTGAAACAAAATTTCATTTGGGTATTTATGCTCTGGAACTACCAAAAACAACTTTCTCATATCTTTAGAAAAATGCAACGAGTGCGTTCAAAATTGCTTGAATGTAGTTCTGAGCGTTATTACTAGGGTGCCACGGGGACGGGGATTTTGCGTTCGGGGGCGCCCCCGAAAGTCGGGGATAATTTTTTCGGGGATCGGGGATTTTCCCCGACTTTCAGTCGGGGCCCCGGGCCCCCCCCCCCGGGGATTTCAAAATTTTTCAAAAAGTGCTATTTTTGCATAAAAATCGCCAAAACTTTCAAAAATGCATTTTTTTGCTCAACACTCAATTTTTATTAACAATTTCTGCAATAACAAGAAAACACAATACAAGTTAACACGATTGTATTCGGTTACTTATTCCAAAATCAAAAGTTCGAGCATTGAGTCCTCTTCATCGGCTTCCTGTTCTTCTGTTACTTGCAGCGGGAACTGGTTAAGGCTTGCTTTGATTATGAGAATATTTTCTGCCGTGTCGGATTGAAGCCTATTGCGTTGGCTCAACAGCTGTTGAGGGCCGAAGGCCCGAAATAGTCTCATGCTGTTCTACTCCCGAACAACCCTTACTCCCTAACAACAGCTGTTGAGGGCCGAAGGCCCGAAATAGTCTCATGCTGCTCTACTCCCGAACAACCCTTACTCCCGAACAACAGCTGTTGAGGGCCGAAGGCCCGAAATAGTCTCATGCTGCTCTACTCCCGAACAACCCTTACTCCCGAACAACAGCTGTTGAGGGCCGAAGGCCCGAAATAGTCTCATGCTGCTCTACTCCCGAACAACCCTTACTCCCGAACAACAGCTGTTGAGGGCCGAAGGCCCGAAATAGTCTCATGCTGCTCTACTCCCGAACAACCCTTACTCCCGAACAACAGCTGTTGAGGGCCGAAGGCCCGAAATAGTCTCATGCTGCTCTACTCCCGAACAACCCTTACTCCCGAACAACAGCTGTTGAGGGCCGAAGGCCCGAAATAGTCTCATGCTGCTCTACTCCCGAACAACCCTTACTCCCGAACAACAGCTGTTGAGGGCCGAAGGCCCGAAATAGTCTCATGCTGCTCTACTCCCGAACAACCCTTACTCCCGAACAACAGCTGTTGAGGGCCGAAGGCCCGAAATAGTCTCATGCTGCTCTACTCCCGAACAACCCTTACTCCCGATCAACAGCTGTTGAGGGCCGAAGGCCCGAAATAGTCTCATGCTGCTCTACTCCCGAACAACCCTTACTCCCGAACAACAGCTGTTGAGGGCCGAAGGCCCGAAATAGTCTCATGCTGCTCTACTCCCGAACAACTCTTACTCCGAACAACAGCTGTTGAGGGCCGAAGGCCCGAAATAGTCTCTTGCTGCTCTACTCCCGAACAACCCTTACTCCCGAACAACAGCTGTTGAGGGCCGAAGGCCCGAAATAGTCTCATGCTGCTCTACTCCCGAACAATACCTTTTTTAAACTGGAAAATAGAAAGGGCATACTGATATAGACTCCCCGCGCGCTAGCGCGCTAGTTATGAATTATTGGGCAGAAAGGAGAGACTCACAGCTGCTACGTACAGTGCTCAGCTTCGCCGGCTTGCTCAAGCCATCATTGAAAAAAGCGCCCGAAAAATCGAAGGTCATCCTTCAGCATGACAACGCTAGACCCCATGTTGCGAAACTAACCAAACAAACACTTCAGGACTTGAGCTGGGAAGTGTTGCCACATCCTGCATACAGCCCGGACTTGGCCCATCCGACTACTGGTTGTTCCGAGATTTAGCCAATGAAATTGCAGAAAAACACTTTGAAAATGATAACGATGTCAAAAATCACCTTGATTTGTATTTTGCTCGTAAAAAGCCAATCTTCTGGGAAAGAGGCACCCGCCTTTTGCCCGTAAGATGGGCACATATTGTAGATCATAATGGTGATTATTATGATGTTTAATGATTATGTAACCATTAATAAAACTTGCTCTGAAAAAAACCGAAAAGACTTTCTGGCCAAACCAATAAAAAGGGAATACTATATGTGATTGCTCTATAACACTTAATGCACCATGCTATGAGCACTGAATATAATAATGCTTTTAAACATAAACTGAAATCACAAAGTCTGCATTTTGCCGCTATAGCATGTTTATAAAATCATACCAAATAAGTGTTCACTTTTAACCACAAAAGGCAGCAGCGTTGGCTGTGAGAATTAATCGTTTTATTTTCAGCAAGTGAAGTAATATCGAATATCACGCGATGCAAAATATGCATATTTAGTTTATTGGAGATTTTTTCTCGATTTTGGCTTACTTATAAATATCTTATAAATCGTGCAGCATTAGCTGTGGTTAACGAGCGTCATTAAACCGTGTCATGAATGAGAACACATACCCACCTCCACTTGTTATTATGCATATATATATTGGCTAAAGTCATTACTTCCGGGTAAACAACTTCAGCGCGCTTTAAAGCAATCGTGGCAGGACCTGTTTGTGAAAAAGTTAGTGTTTCGATAGGTTTTAAGGGGGGTTGAGCCAATATAGTGGAGCCACTCCATAGTAAATCGAACCCGCTGAATCCAAATCTGGGTCGTCAGTCGCTCCTTCTGACCGAGAATAAGCACTGGATAAAATGACCCTACTAAAAATTGTCACTGTTAAAAATTTTTGTCTACATTTTGGTCTAAGTTTTTTTAAAAAATTTGTCAGCACATCCATACGAACATTTTAAGCTATCACTTGCCCAGAAATGAGCTATGCAAGGGTCTAACGGCCAGGTCACGGATGACCGGCCTAGCATACGGGGGGGGATTATGTTTACCAAAAGCACAACAAAAATAAGTAAAAAGCTAAAAATTCACACAAGTTTACACACAAAGAGTTCACTATCGTCGGAAAGGATTTCTGGCTTGACTAATCTCTTCCGGGCTACTATGTCCGAAAAATGTTCTTCAACCTGAAAATATGTGGGTTTGAAAATTTACAGTTATACCTAAAACAATACAATGTTGAAAAACTGCTCTAGTGATGAAATTTTTGGAGACACTCCTAATAAGTACGCAGCAGCACTTCAATTGCAGAAGAAAGCCAAAAAGTTTAACTTTGTTAAATGACTTTGTTTCTGTTACTCAGGCATTCCTAATGTTAAGAGATGTTTCATACCCGGCGCAAAACATTGGGTAATTCTTACGCTTTTTCTATGACAAATTTGTATTCTGGGGCCGGGTATCTTAATTTGAAAGCTTACGAACAATGTCATTAACCCTTCATTGCCGGAGCCCTAGACAAAAGGCAGAATTCTTTCGTTACCATTAGCTTTCCTTTTGGTGAGCTGTCTTTATCAAAATCATGATGGCCGCCATTGTTTATTTCTCTTTTCTATGTGATCTATTTACAGACAAACTCTTTGTATGAATAATGAACACTCATTCCTTTCTTTCTTTTTGTGAAGTCTTTAGCAAATCAAAAGCGTATCCGATTGGATACACTCGGCAATGAAGGGTTAAGCCATATTTCATGAACATCCTTATAGTAAGTGTGTGACGTGCGTCCCTCCGTCCGTTCCACGTTTATTCGAATTTGAATTCCCGCCTTTGGCATTCTGCTGCAATTTCGGTCAAGTATTTTGTCCCCGAAAATTTCGGTCAAGTATTTTGACTATTTAGAGTAATTTTTAGCGGGGAATCCGAATTTGAGGTCAAAATTTAGCTAAATATAGACAAATTAGCTAAAATGTAGCATATTTTTGTCCCCGAAAATTTCGGTCAAGTATTTTGTCCCCGAAAATTTCGGTCAAGTATTTTGTCCCCGAAAATTTCGGTCAAGTATTTTGTCCCCGAAAATTTCGGTCAAGTATTTTGTCCCCGAAAATTTCGGTCAAGTATTAGGTCGGAGTTGACTTAGAGCCAAACTTAGACTGAGCCAAACTTAGACTGAGCCAAACTTAGACTGAGCCAAACTCAGACTGAGCCAAACTCAGACTGAGCCAAACTTAGACTGAGCCATACTTAGACTGAGCCAAACTTAGACTGAGCCAAACTCAGACTGAGCCAAACTTAGACTGAGCCAAACTTAGACTGAGCCAAACTTAGACTGAGCCATACTTAGACTGAGCCAAACTCAGACTGAGCCAAATTCAGACTGAACCTGAGTTTGCGAGCCACCGCAGGTGGCGAGCCAATCCTGTGGTCGGGCGCGGAGCGCCCGACCTTCCCCCTTGGAATGTGAGTAAAGTTAGAACAGAAAAGGCATACTGATATAGAAAAGGCATATTGATAAAGAAAAGGCATACTGATATAGAAAGGGCATACTGATATAGACTCCACGCGCGCTAGTAAGGAGGGAATTCAAACAGGATTTTGATATAAAATAATAAGAAGGAACAGGATTTTGAGTTTTGCACGAAAAAGAATACTTTTTTGCACGAAAAAAATACGATTTTGCATGAGAGGATTTTGCACAGAAAAAAATACTTTTTTGCACGAAAAAGAATACTATTTTGCACGAGAGGATTTTGCACAGAAAAAATACTTTTTAGCACGAAAAAGAATACTATTTTGCACGAGAGGATTTTGCACAGAAAAAAATACTTTTTAGCACGAAAAAGAATACTATTTTGCACGAGAGGATTTTGCACAGAAAAAAATACTTTTTTGCATTTTGATTTTTTGCACGAAAATAAATACTATTTTGCACGAAAATTTTTTGCACGAAAAAAATACTTTTTTGCATTTTGCCTTTTTGCACGAAAATAAATATTTTTTGCACGGAAAAAAATATCACGCGATGTATACCCACACCCATACGCAGGTGTATAATATCACATATAAGCATTTTAAGTACAAACTATCTTTATATAGAGTGAGTACAAAACCTCGTAATCTTCCATGACATCTCATCGAGGAACTTTTGGCTTAATCTGCTGTTGACTTTCTTTACATGCGAGCTTTACACTGTGTGATTTTGTAGTACGAACAATAACGATTTCTGCCATCCTCGAAACATTTTATTCAACAAATAATATAGAATTTGATAAATATCGATAGTGAATAAAATACGATATTCCCAGAAGCAAAAAACAGGAGCTCTCCCTGATTTCTACCAAAAGCAGTAACTTTCTGCCGATAGATTTCTCGTTTTCATTTCTTACAGTTCCGGTATTTTGGGTCAGAATGTGTTTTTCAGAAATTGATATCGCTTTTGCTTGAAAATCAGAATGTTCTTTTTCTTTTTCGGAATTATATCCCACACATAATTAATTGTAATTTCAATTAACATTACAAATTTGTAATGTTAATGGAAAAAGACATAAAACGAAAAGCGCCATTACTAGCACAAAGCGTCAATTTCTTCTCGATATTGTGATTTATAAATCCAATGACTTGTCTCGAACCGCTCCTCTCTTCATCTAGTTCATCTTCTGCAATAAATTCGGCGAAATCACGCTTCAACTCTTTTGCAGTTCCACGGTCTTCGGTATAGCCACGGATTGACTCAACGACTTGGTATTCGTCGCGGTTTTTGAGACCGACGAACTTCTAAAATGAAATAATAAATTTTTTGACTAGTCTGGCCTATTTTTATTTATAAAATGCTTATGTCAAGGAATGTGGACATAGAATATGAGAATTTCGGATGTACAATGGGCAGTTGCAAAGAAATCAAAGTACTCTTCAGCGGGATTCCACCACATCGAAGATGTGGAAATAATTTTTCTGGTTAGTATTAGATTTTTAAATATCTCTTGATAAAATGGTATTACCCATGACATCCGGGAGATTATTATTTCGTAAAGGTTTCTTGAAGCCAGGCCTAATTTCAAAGTAATTTTTCTTCGATTTTTTAGGGTAAAATATTTTTAAAACTAGCTAAACATATGTAACTCGACGAGAGCTTCACGAATATGCCTTCAGTTTTAGTTAAGGAGCGGGATGAAACCTGGGAGTGAATATTCATTCAGGAGATTTATTTTGGGGTGGGGTTATAAGAAGATAGTTTACTGTATTCGACAGAGAAAGAAAAGCCGTCTTTGTAATGTTTAGTAAATAGTAAACACGCCGCGACGTTTTGTGCTTGTGACAAGCACAAGCACATTTACGTCAAAATCGTGTTTATAACAACATTTAGATGTTCATGTTTTCCCGCCAATTTAAACGTGCCGATTTCCTACTGTCCCACGACTTTAATACCCAAACTAGTTTTCGGGCATAATTCAACATTTCAACAAGATGTAAAATGGTAGTCAACATGGTTTGGGAGCAGACGCATTAATCATGTTAAACAAACAATATTTACCTGCACAAAATCGACGATGACCTTTGAAGGGTAATGATCCATGACGTAAATTGAGGGTGCACAAGGCGCTCCAGTCAGAAATAAGTCAAGCAACTCTTCATCATAATTCGAATCATTATCGACGTCAATTTCAAATTGGTCACAGCGCACGTGATCCTTTATCCAACCAATGAATTTCTGAGTGTCGTCATTGAAACGAACGTCCAGCCGTTTGCATTGCAATCAGTCACGATCTGGGTTCATTGCACCAGCCAACGAGTTGAAGACGCCTTTTAGAGAGTACAACAATGACAGAGAACGAATGTAGATGGCCGGATCCGTGATGAGACGGATGAAATGCTGGAATAATGGCCAATTCTCGTCTTTGAGTTCTACATATGTATTGAATACGCTCGTGGAGATGCCATGGCAATGATATAAGAAACAATGATAATGAAATAAGAAAGTTTGCTTTAATTTTAAAACTAAACAGAAAAAAGATTAAATTTTGAAATTTAATGTTGAGGTTAAAGATTCTGGACAACTTTGCTTTTTACACTTTTTGATTTGGCGCATTAAAAAAAAAGCCACTTTTTGGCCAAAAAATCGGGTTTTTTGATGCAATGTGTCTACGGGTCTGATTTTTGGCACCCGGGCGTTTTCGGGTGCGCTGATCACGAATCTGACGTCAGATTCGAGATTTGTTCTCACGAGTTCGTGGTATTCTCACCAGGTCAGAACTTTCCCGGGCGGGATGTTACTAACGGGCGGGATGTTGCTTGGTACAACTTCTACTCCCGAACAACCAAATTTGACCGCTGATGGCGGTGCGCGAAGCGATGAACAACCCAATCTCCCGCTGTGCACACTCCCGCTTCCTAGCTGAGAGGGAGCCGCGAAGCGGCTCCATCTCAGCTATTTTACTATATTATTTTGCAGTTTTTTGCTTGAATGTTTGAAAGGCTTATATCTGACGATCCTGTCGTTAGATTTTGATGAGTAATAGCTCATTTTGTAGGTAATGGTCTGGTAGGTGGCATAAAATTGTCAGATCGGATATTTGAAAATTTGAATTCGCGCCAAAATCGAAAAACGTGTTTTTAAGCGTTCTTTTGATTGAATGTTAGTTGTTTTTTGATTTGTATCGTAAATTTAGGTGATTTAGAGTATTTCTGCTTTTTAAATTTTTGAATTTCGTTTTTTGTATCATTTTTTATGAATTTTTTGGTCATTTTTTGGTAAAAAAATGGGTTTTTTGGTTCTGACGGTAAAAGTTGCTGAAAATTTGCATACAGGGGTTTTCGGATATGCTGAATCCGAATTTGAAGTCAGATTTGAAATTTGAAAATTTGAATTCGCGCCAAAACGTAAAAATGTGTTTTTAAGGGTTTTTTGACTGAATGTTTGTTATTTTTTGTTTTAGATCGTAAAATTAGGTTATTTAGAGTATTTCTGCTTTTGGAATTTTTGGATTTCGGTTTTTGTACAAATTTTTATGAATTTTTTGGTCGTTTTTTGGTAAAAAATGGGTTTTTTCGTTCTGACGGTAAATGTTGCTGAAAATTTGCATACAGGGGTTTTCGGATATGCTGAATCCGAATTTGAAATCAGATTTGAAATTTGAAAATTTGAATTCGCGCCAAAACTGAAAAAACGTTTTTTAAGGGGTTTTATAAGTGAATGTTTGTTCTTTTTTGTTTTAGATCGTAAATATAGGTGATTTAGAGTATTATACTGTTTGGAATTATTGGATTTCGGTTTTTTGATAAGTTTCAGGCTAAAGAGCTGAGAATTTGGGGTTATTGAAAAGAGTCCAAGATTTTAAGATCCAGGAAAGTTTCTGGAGAAGTATTCAAAATTTTAAAATAAAGGCACGTTTCTTGAAAAGTGTTCAATATTTTGAGATCAAGTCAAGGTTCGTGAGAAGTATCCAAGGCACCTAAGTGAGTAAGTGGGTAGGTGAGTAAGTGGGTAAGTGAGTAAGTGAGTAGTGAGTAAGTAAGTGAATAAGTGAGTAAGTAAGTAAGTGAATAAGTGAGTAAGTGGGTAAGTAAGTAAGTGAATAAGTGAGTAAGTGGGTAAGTGAGTAAGTTGGTAAGTGAGTAAGTGGGTAAGTGAGTAAGTAAGTAAGTAAGTGAATAAGTGAATAAGTGAGTAAGTAAGTAAGTGAAAAAAGCGAGTAAGTGGGTAAGTGAGTAAGTGGGTAAGTGAGTAAGTGAGTAAGTAAGTAAGTGAATAAGTGAGTAAGTGGGTAAGTGAGTAAGTGGGTAAGTGAGTAAGTGGGTAAGTGAGTAAGTGGGTAAGTGAGTAAGTGAATAAGTAATATAACTATTTTAAGAACCATACAAGTTTCTTGAAAAGTACTACAGATTTTAAGATCTTTACTATAAAGCTATGCAATAGTTGTAGGTTTTCTGTAAGTGTTACAAAGTAAGAGTTAGAAAAAGGTAACGAAAGGTATGCCGCGGGCTTTGCCCGCGGCCCACCGAAAACTAGTTGATTTTAATTATCATGCATCAATAATTTAAATTCCACACAGACCTGGTGAGTTTCGGAAATTCAAATCTTTAGGGTTCAACTCAATTTATTATGCCGCGAATTTCCATAAAAATGTCGGAAATCCCCCCAAAAACTAACATACTCGTAATTTACTATCACTTAAAATGTTGATAAAGCCAGTTGCGTTGTCCAGTCGGAAACATTCATAATTTTAAGCTCACCAGATTCGCAGCAGACTCCGGGCGTAGCCCGGGGTTTGTATCTAACCGTGAAAACTAACATACCGAAAACTAACATACAGTCGACTCTCGATATACCGCACACATCGGGTCTGGCGATTTTGTGCGGTATATCGAAAGTGCGGTTAATCGGGTGTGCGGTATATCGAGAGAATTTTGTATGGAAAAAATCCTTCCGTTGCAAAGTTGTGCGGATAAACGAAATTTCCTATATTTTTTGTCATTTTTTGAAAATAAAAAATAAAATTTGAATTCCCGCTCATAAAATTTTGATTTTTTTACTAAATTTTGACCGATTTTTGCAAAATTTTTACCTAATATGGCAAAAATTTTGAAAAATTTTCGAAAAATTTGACAAAAAACAGGAAAATTTTGTATAAAAATTCAAATTTGCGCCAAAAACAGTACCATTTTTCTTTGTGCGGATAAACGAAAAATTTTACATAGAAAATTTAACTTTGGTTTCTCAAAAACCTGTGCGATATATCGAGTTTAACCGCACGAAATGCGGTATATCGAGAGAATTTTGTATGAAAAAAATCCGTTCCAGCCAGATTTGTGCGGTAAATCGAAAGTGCGTGCTTATCGTGTGTGCGGTATATTGAAAGTCGACTGTATCAGTCAAATTTTTATAAGAAAGACACTTTCGCTCTATAATATTTCTAGCGCTCTTTGTTCAGATATTGTGTCCAGATCGAGTGATGATTTGTAACGGTGAGTGTTAAACACTTTTTAAATTGGCAATTAACGTTTAAATCAAATGTAAAAATAACAGTTGGGGAGAGTTGAAGGCTGCTCTAGTTGAGGCTAGATCTGTACGATATTGATACGCTTCAAATAAGCTACCTCAGCATGTTCTCCATGGAAGAGATCTCGTCGCGGGTAAATAGAAATATCTTTGGTATAGCAATATAAGGGGATCTTCTCAATGTTTAAAATTTTAGAGAAATAAACCTTATCCAAGTTCAGAGCAGGGTTGCGCCGAGTCAACGAAAAGTTCGAGTCGAGTCGGCCGAAAATTCTTCGAGTCGATTTTCGACTCGACGAAAACCTCGAGGAATTTTCAATAAATATCCAAAAATCTCTATGTTATAATTTATCTGAATGATAAATTTTAGTCAATTTTTAAAGAGGCAGCCAATTTTTTCAAAAATTTTTGCATGCGGCGCTTTTTTGCCGCGGCTTTTTCTATTTTCGCTTTTCTGATTTCCGATTTTCTCTTTTCTTGAATATTTATTGAAAATTTTATTCGCGAATTTTTCCATATTTCTGGGTTTTCTACATAGGGCAAAAAAGCCCCGCAGGCGGAAATTTTAGAAAAAATTGGAAAAACGTCAAAAATTGACCAAAATTTATCGTTGAAATAAATTCTAACATTGAAATTATTGACTATTTATTGAAAATTCCATAAATTTTCCGCCCAAAATTGTGGAAAAACAATAAGAGAAACTAAAATGTTAAGGAGAAAAAAACAGCGCCGCAGGCGAAAATTTTTCGAAATGTTAAGCTTGTTTGCCAAAAATTTCACTTAGAAAAATTTTGAAAAATGTGTCAAAAATTCCAATTTTTTTCGGGCCGCGCCCTATCGGGCGCGGCCCCAATTTCGAGTCGAGTTGGCCGAAAATTCTTCGAGTCGAGTTTCGAGTCACCAAAAAAGTCGAGTTTCGAGTCACTCGGCGCAACCCTGGTTCAGAGTGTCGATATGGTGCAAGGGCTCTACCTGCAACCAGTAGCACCCGCCTCACATTTTTGTTGTTTTTATAAAAATTTCGATCGGATTCTTTTAGAACTTTCTAGAATATGATATCATAGCCCGAATTTCTAAAAGGAATGGATATTACTCGATAAGAATGTTATGAAGGCGTTTAATGCCAAGAAGAACAAATAGAAGAAGAAGCTAAACAAGTATCACCTTTAAAATATCAATTTTTCTTCTTTCTTGTTGATGTTACCCAAATATTTTCCTATAGTAAATGAAAAATTGAGCCTCCCCCGTTCATTTCTGTAATCATTCCATTTTACTTTTAATATGTCAACATACAGTCGAGCGCCGATAAGGCGACACCCCGATAAGACGACAGTGCCGATAAGAAGACTCTTTGGCCCGGTCCCGGCCAAAATATAATCATTTACATAGAAAATATATCCGATAAAACGACACCTTAACCCGATAAGATTCCAGGAGAGTGGGAAGAAAAAAGCACAGGGTGTACCACATGAAATTTTTCATTTGCGGCGCCGGAGAAAATTTTGAGGATTTTCCCCAAATTTTCAAGATTTTTCGTTAATTTTGCTCTAAAATTTAATTCTATCTAAAATAGTTGTCTAAAATGTAGCTAGAAGTGTCTCTAGCCAGAAAAATATCTAAAAACAGCTAAATTCAGCTAAAAAGTGCACTTTTAGGCCGATTTTTGGCCCATTGAGCAAAAATCCTGGACGAATTTTTGGAGGCAATCCCTTTTTGGAGGCAGCTCCAGGGAGCCGTCCTTATCGGCGATCGACATTATGCCTAAAAAGTTATGTATTTGGCTAAGCTTATCATTGAAATTGCCAAAGGGTTACTAAACGTTATCAATTCGCGTCAAATAAAAAATGAATCCGAATACAAAAATAACTTGTTCAGTTTTATGCATACTTTATACAAAACCTGAGTAAAATAAATCAACAATTTCATGATCTTTATAACATTTTGTACATATCCTGCGACCCTGTCGACACGTGTAAATAACCAAAATGGGAGTACATGCCAGATGTGTCCTGCACTGCTTGCACTGTGACTTTTTTCTTTCCCATACTTCTCATTTTTGCCTCAAAGTCCGCTATCATCCATTTTGGAAGGCCTCTTTTTCTATGGGCTTTCTTTACGAAAATTATTCCCATGTGAACTTCGTTAGCTGCGGAACCGTTTCTGTAGGCAATCATGGCCACCAGATGCCCATCAAGGTAGCAGCCAATGGCATTGTAACCTGCATACGAATAAAGGCTCCATGAAATATCGTCGTCGTCCTGCACCAGTGCTTGATACTGCGCGTTAACTGAGGCCGCTGGTATTTCTTGCAAAGCATAATTGGCGTGAGCAAGAGCAATAGTTAATGAAAATGATATGATTAAAAGCAACTTCATAGATGTAACTTTGTTGATGATGTGTATGAAGGTTGATTACTGGTTGGGTACAGGATGCCTGCCTAAATCATCATGAAATTTTAATCAATTTATACATATGAAGTTAATTTTTTCGTATTTTTTCTCGGATTTTTGATCGCGTTTTTGATCAGAAATAGACACCCCTGAAAATGCCTCTCAGAAAACCGTGACAAAACCCCACGGACAAAATTCTCTGACATTCTGACCGAATGGATTAGTCTTTTTCACTGAAAAACCGTGACAAAACCTCACGGATAGAAATAGACACCCCCGAAAATGCCTCTGAGAAAAACCGTGACAAAACCTCACGAACAAAATTCTCTCTTCTGCGACAAAACCTCACGAACAAAATTCTCTCTTCTGTGACAAAACCTCACGAACAAAATTCTCTCTTCTGTGACAAAACCTCACGAACAAAATTCTCTCTTCTGTGACAAAACCTCACGAACAAAATTCTCTCTTCTGTGACAAAACCTCACGAACAAAATTCTCTCTTCTGTGACAAAACCTCACGAACAAAATTCTCTCTTCTGTGACAAAACCTCACGAACAAAATTCTCTCTTCTGTGACAAAACCTCACGAACAAAATTCTCTCTTCTGTGACAAAACCTCACGAACAAAATTCTCTCTTCTGTGACAAAACCTTACAGACGGAAATAAGGACCCCTAAGAATGAAAGTTTAGGTAAATTTAGGTACATTTTAGCTAAATTTGGCTAAATTTTGTCCTCAAATTCGGATTCCCCGCTAAAAATTACCCTAAAATAGGTACATTTCAAAAATAAGCACCTCTAAGAATGCACCTCTGAAAAACGGAATAAGCACCCCTAAGAATGAGCTTACAAAACGTGGAGACACAGCACTGAAATAGTAGGTAAAAGGATTATAAATCTTCTTACCTAGTATTTCAATACTGATTTTCTCTCCCCCTGATATATGTGCATTCTTACCAGTGCTTATTTCATTTTTCAGAAGTGCATTCTTAGAGGTGCTTATTTTTAAAATGTACCTAATTAGGGTAACTTTTTACGGGGAATCCGAATTTGAGGTCAAAATTTACCTAAATGTACCTAAATTTGGGCAAAATTTAGCTAGAATGTACCTAAATTTTCGTGTCAGCCACGGTTTTATTTTCAAGTGCATTCTATCCAGTGCTTAATTTTCATGTCAGTAACGGTTTCATGTGGGACTGCATTTTATGCAGTTCGTATTTTTACTTGCTTATCTGACTGAATGCGCAGATAAGAATTTATCATCCAGCTGGCCTAAAGAACTCTGGACTGGTCCAAGAACGCTGGCACCAAGGAGTTTAGAGGCTCCAGCCCTGATGGGGCTGGCAAAAAACCCTAGTACATATATAAGTTAATATAGTAAATGGTGGTACTAAAATCATGTATTGTGGGAACGTATAATTAAAAACATGAAGAAGAGAATATTCAACAGAAAAGTAAAGTAAATGATACTTGAGCAAAATTTCCGCTGCTTTTATAAATGGTTTTATAAAAATATATCTATGCCCAAAAGTGAAAAGACGGGTAGTTCTTTTTCGAAAACAGTAAATTCGCGAAAAAAGGAAAAGAGTATGGCGTCTGTCTGTCATTTCGGCATCAACAAGTTTTAGAGTTAGTTCTTGCTTGCGACGTCTGTCTGTTAGCTCTTGCTGCACAGAAAGAGTTTTATGGCTGCTGTCCTTCATTTCTGCCTATGGATGAGGTGCCCATATTGCACTCTGTTTTTATTGCAAAACTGATTTTCCTGCAAAATTTTGCAATATTCTTATGGTGCACTATTTTCATTGCAAAATTGATTTGCAAATTGATATTTTGCAAAATGCTAAGCAGATAGAGTACACATTATATTAAACTAGCTGCGGGGCGGCTCCGCCGCCGCAGCTAGCTTAAAGATTATAATATTAAACATCATGTTCTTATTCATTTTTCTTCGCCATAAGTAATGCACTTGCTTAAAATAAAAAGCATATAAATGCTTAAAAAACGGTTTGAACCACGCCATGAACATGGTTAGTTTCAACTAAAACCAAGGCATGCTTACATTACCATGTTTACATTCACATGCTTAAAGAAGGAAGCTTAAAATAGCAAAAGCTTGCGAGTTCGGCGTTTGCATGCTTACAATCAAGCTTACAAAATCAAGCTTACCATAGCAAAAGCTTGCGAGTACGGCGTTTGCATGCTTACAATCAAGCTTACAAAATCAAGCTTACCACAGCAAAAGCTTGCGAGTTCGGCGTTTGCATGCTTACAATCAAGCTTACAAAATCAAGCTTACCATAGCAAAAGCTTGCGAGTTCGGCGTTTGCATGCTTACAATCAAGCTTACAAAATCAAGCTTACCATAGCAAAAGCTTGCGAGTTCGGCGTTTGCATGCTTACATTCACATGCTTACAAAATCAAGCTTACCATAGCAAAAGCTTGCGAGTTCGGCGTTTGCATGCTTACATTCACATGCTTACAAAATCAAGCTTACCATAGCAAAAGCTTGCGAGTTCGGCGTATGCATGCTTACATTCACATGCTTACAAAATCAAGCTTACCATAGCAAAAGCTTGCGAGTTCGGCGTTTGCATGCTTACATTCACATGCTTACAAAATCAAGCTTACCATAGCAAAAGCTTGCGAGTTCGGCGTTTGCATGCTTACATTCACATGCTTACAAAATCAAGCTTACCATAGCAAAAGCTTGCGAGTTCGGCGTTTGCATGCTTACATTCACATGCTTACAAAATCAAGCTTACCATAGCAAAAGCTTGCGAGTTCGGCGTTTGCATGCTTACATTCACATGCTTAAAGAAGGAAGCTTAAAATAGCAAAAGCTTGCGAGTTCGGCGTTTGCATGCTTACATTCACATGCTTACAAAATCAAGCTTACCATAGCAAAAGCTTGCGAGTTCGGCGTTTGCATGCTTACATTCACATGCTTACAAAATCAAGCTTACCATAGCAAAAGCTTGCGAGTACGGCGTTTGCATGCTTACAATCAAGCTTACAAAATCAAGCTTACCATAGCAAAAGCTTGCGAGTACGGCGTTTGCATGCTTACAATCAAGCTTACAAAATCAAGCTTACCACAGCAAAAGCTTGCGAGTTCGGCGTTTGCATGCTTACATTCACATGCTTACAAAATCAAGCTTACCATAGCAAAAGCTTGCGAGTTCGGCGTATGCATGCTTACATTCACATGCTTACAAAATCAAGCTTACCATAGCAAAAGCTTGCGAGTACGGCGTTTGCATGCTTACAATCAAGCTTACAAAATCAAGCTTACCATAGCAAAAGCTTGCCCGTACGGCGTTTGCATGCTTACATTCACATGCTTACAAAATCAAGCTTACCATAGCAAAAGCTTGCGAGTTCGGCGTATGCATGCTTACATTCACATGCTTACAAAATCAAGCTTACCATAGCAAAAGCTTGCGAGTTCGGCGTTTGCATGCTTACATTCACATGCTTACAAAATCAAGCTTACCATAGCAAAGCTTGCGCGTACGGCGTTTGCATGCTTACATTCACATGCTTACATGTTATGTTATATTAACAAATGCGAAGATAATTCGCAATGAAAAGTAGAGGTAAAAATTATAACAAAAAAGACACCTCATGAATTTAGAGGAGAGAAATTCAAATTTCGAATTACAATTCTCACTTCGGATTCATTCAGCATATTCTAAAACCCTGGAATATTTTTATTTCATCTCCAAAAACCCTGGAAAACAGATAAATTCATTTTGGCGCGAATTCAAATTTTGAATTTCAAATCTGACTTCGGATTCGGATTCAGCATGTTCGAAAACCCCTGTATACCAATTTTCAGCGTCTCAGATACATTGAAACGAAAAATCACTTTTTTGACCAAAAAGTAGCTTTTTGGCATGAAAAATTTAAAAAATGACCATTTAAAAAATGTAAAAAGCAAAGATGTCCGCCATAGCCTTAAAAATTTTATAAAAATTGAAGTGAAATTTTTCCACCTTTAAAAAGCCTTGAAAACAGAAAAATTCATTTTGGCGCGAATTCAAATTTTGAATTTCAAATCTGACTTCGGATTCGGAATCAGCATGTTCGAAAACACCTGTATACCAATTTTCAGCTTCTCAGATGCATTGGAACGAAAAATCACTTTTTTTGGCAAAAAAGTGGCTTTTTGGCATAAAAAATTTAAAAAATGGGCATTTTCAAAAATTTAAAAAGCAAAGATGTCCGCCATAGCCTTAAAAATTTTATAAAAATAGAATTGGAATTTTTGCACCTTTAAAAAGCTACGAAAATCGAAAAATGCATTTTGGCGCGAATTCAAATTTTGAATTCCAAATCTGACTTCGGATTCGGATTCAGCATGGTCGAAAACCCTTGTATACCAATTTTCAGCTTCTCAGATGCATTGGAACGAAAAATCACTTTTTTTGGCAAAAAAGTGGCTTTTTGGCATAAAAAATTTAAAAAATGGGCATTTTCAAAAATTTAAAAAGCAAAGATGTCCGCCATAGCCTTAAAAATTTTATAAAAATAGAATTGGAATTTTTCCACCTTTAAAAAGCCTCGAAAATCGAAAAATGCATTTTGGCGCGAATTCAAATATTCAAAAAATCATTTCACATTTTTGTCAACATCAGAATTTCATGAGGGTCATTTTAAAAAAAAGATCATGAAAAAATACCCATTGGATCATGAGATATGGATGTGAAAACCCGACACACATAAGCCAAATACTTAAAAGATTGATTTTCGAAATCACAGTAGTCGTTTTGCATTGAGGTGATATCGTCCATGGGCAGGTTGGTGTGAGAGGTCCATCTACATCATTTACTTTACTGCTTTTTGCATTTTATTTATCTGTGCAAATTATGCAAAATGAGTTAATGCTTATTAAATATATTTAATGACGGTTTGTAAGAAAGGTCCTTGCCGTTTGTGGTAACCAATTGTTTCTCACATAATGCAAGATTGCCTATGAGTGTTATACATGTTTGGTAGCCCAGTATTTGCCCTGTCCAAGGATGTTAAGCTTTTGTTTTTGATTCTAAGAATATACCAGGATATTTACTGTTTCATGAGACAATCAAAGTTGTCGCGTAAACAAAATCGTTTGAAACTGTGCAGGCACCAATAGTTAACACAACTTTTCTCTCCAATTGCTTTGACTCTGCTAAAGGTTTTCATATTTTCCTTGCGTTTTTAGAATTTTGTAATAAATGAAGCTCATTATTGGGTCATTGCAAGCAGAATGGTACTTCGCTTCACTTTGCTTATGCTCTGATAACAAGGTTTAGAGATCGGCCGAAAGGGTTTTCCGATACCGATAACCAGAGGCGCAGCCAGGGGGTACCGGGGTACGTACCCCCCCCAAAATGGGAAAATTTTGAAAAACGAGTGTAAATCAGTGCAAATTTTGGCAAAAATCGGTCCGGTACCCCCCCCCCCCCCAAAACCCAAAAATGGGGGTCCCAAAAATCCGGTACCCCCCCCCCCTAAATGGCGATTTCCACTAAAACGTACCCCCCCCCCAAAAAAAAATCCCGTGCCCCTGCCGATACCGATACCGATATATCGGTATCGGTTTTTACCGATATTGGAAAATTTTTACCGATACGATACCGATACCAACCGATACCGATATATCGGTTTCAAACCGATATTTTCAAATTTTACCAATAAATGACTCAAAATGGTCTAAAAAATGCATTATTTGCTGTTTCATGGTAAAGAGAGTCATATTTATAATAAACCACACACTTGATTAAACAATATCAATGAAAAACTTCTATCCCTAACTTCTATCACTAACTATCCCTATCCCTAAATACTAATCCCTAAATACTAAACGGCAACGTGCGACTGTCTGTCTGGAACGCTCAAATGAGACTAAAAGTTAGGCACCCTTCCGTGGTCAGATCGGGGCGTGTGATAGCTTATTTGAAAACCCTGTGGCTGATGTTCCCGAATAAAATATCAGACCCGAAATTTGAAAATTTGAACATGCTCCAAAATGATAAAGGAAAACTGCTATCTTTGAATACACATAATGCCAAAAAGTCGCATTGGAGCGCGAAATTGATTTTTAATTTCGTAATGAAAACCGGTCAAAACTTTCTACTGACACAACAGAAAAGTTAAATAGCGCCGCAGGCGAAATTTTTGTAAAAATTTGCCTTGTTTAGTAAAAATATAAATGAAAATTCTGATTATTTTCCGATAATCTCGTAAAATTTTCGAACCCATACCAAAAATATCGGTATCGGTCGCGTTTTTCCGATACCGATATATCGGTATCGGTATTTACCGATATTGGCCAAAAATTGAAGAACCGATACCGACACCGATATGAACGATAATATCGGCGATATATCGGTATCGGCCGATCTCTAACAAGGTTTTCCTATTCCTTTGTGTTTTTCTTTTCGTAATGAACGAAGAGCGCTATCCCAACTTCTCACTGACTCTGAAAATTGGAGTCAAAACAAGTGTGATTCATTTGAACATAGCCCATATCTATTCAGAACTTTGTTTAAACGAAAAGCTTCCAATAAAATTAGTCTTGCAGATTTGCGTTTTTATTCCGGAATGGTTTGCTTTCCAATATGTTTATAAAATCGAGTCCCTCTAATCCGGGCTTGTGATAACCCAATCGCTTCCTCTCGCGAGGCAAGACCACTGGTACCGGCACCGCTGGGAATATTTGCATTTCCCGGAAGATATGGCTTTCGAAAAGCCTGGATTTGGGGCGTGGTCCGTGTCCAACAAGTGTGATTCATTTGAATATCGTTTGAATATCGAAAACCAAATTAACGTTTTTTACAGCAAACTTGTCGTGCATTTAACAAAAACTTTAATCAATACGTGTTCAATTTGCCGCTTTGTTCCAACTGGCGCAACGAATTAAATAAAAGTGAAGAGAAAAGTTTGTGTTTCGAAATTGGGTAGACATCAAATGGTTGATGTTTATTTTAAAACTATTCTGAATTTAAAATCGCTTTTAACGCCCTGCCCAAAACAAACAAATTACCAACCACACAAATGGAAAAATCAGTGACAAAAAGTTTTAATCGGTGACATTTAATTCAAAAATAAATAATAATTTCATAACCAATAAAATACTTTTTTAGTTATTTTTCGTATAACGGAACAGCTAATGTACCGGTTTGGTTTTTATAACTGTCTGGGTTACTCCATAAATCAATATCCGTTTTGTGCGGTATCCAATAACAAATAAGTTGTCTTCAAAAAGCCTTGCAGTTCGGCGAGAGATATTTCCATTGAGACAGACGGTTAGAGATGCAAGCGAGCGTGGATCCCTCGGCCTGTCGCACACTATCACCGCCAACGAAGTGAAGCAGTTACTTCCCATCAACCGACTGTCTGAGAGAAAAGACAAACTATTGGCTGACGCTATAGTCTAAGCGTCGGTAACTCCTCAATCACATTTTGCCTAGATAATTTATGAAAGGTTAGCAAATTTACTATTTAGTACTGTTTCAATTTTTGCACATCCGATATTTGACTCATTTCTATGTTAAAATTTTAGTTTTTAAACTTGTGTGATTTTATCATTCAAAATATCTAAAAAGCTCGCATCATTGTAGCATGCCTTTCACAAGGACATCACCACAAAAGCTCAGCAAGTGCTAAATCTGCAGATTCCGATAAACAACTTGTTTTGTACAGTAAGCAAAACACCTTGGAGGAAAAAGATCCCAGCCAGGATATTCATAAAAGTCATCATCATGTGCAGCCCAAAAAGTTGGAGAGCCCTGAAAACTGTCAACTGTCTTACGAGTCAGGTTACGAAGGAGATGAGGACTCGGAGAGTGCGCGAGGCAATGGCCATATAGAAATCGTAAGCGAAAGAAGTCAACAAAAGCAAAATTACGAAAAGGCAAAAAGAAGAAAAATCGAAAAAATGCTAGAAATAACGCTGTGTCGAGATCTTTTGACGCGGATATGGAAGACGAGGATTCTGACAGTGTGCGTAAAGGACACAAGAAGGGTAAAGGACGTCGTCGTAAGAATAAGAAACGACAGAGTAAAAAGAAATCATCGAGGGACTCAAGGCGAGGGAGACAGAAAAATTCAAGAAAATTTACAGGCGGAAAAACTCGCAAAGAAACATTTTTCAAATTTGGAATAATCTCTGAATTACTAACCATCTATCATAACAAATTTTTCATTTGAGCTATCACTCGGCCTTGACTGACCACTGAATTGTGATATCAATGTAAAATTTGTTTGGTTCTGAAAGTTTCCGGAGGAGCATGAAAAACAAACATTATGCAAAAAATGTGTTCTGTTCAAAACTGTTTTATAATTCATGCTGAAAACTAATTTTGGTATCTTTACCTCTCGAATTGAGTCTTACGTGTGAGTTTGTTCTCGGATGTTGCTTATCTCTAGCTAGTTCATTTGTTTGAATAAAAGGAATTGTTAAAGAGATTCGTTACCGACATACCACTCAGAGTCTTTCGATCGCTGCGCAGACGCAATACGGGCCCCATACCACAACTAGTTGTCTCCTCTCTCTGATTTTTTTCACTGCAATTCTCAATCAGTAAACGCTATCTAACAACAGGTGTGTTGCGCACACATGTCTCTTACTCTAGCACAGGTCCGTGTGACACCTCTCTCACGTGGACAGATGAGCTTGCCTATGCCCCACAGCGACACTCATATTTGAGTGCCATCAAAATAAATCAATAATGTCCTGCGAATTGATCACTTTACTATTTGCTTGCGGCTGTTAAAAGTGATTGCCGGTTAATTAAATAAAGTGGCGAATGTTAATTTCAGTTATGACGTAGAAATCATTACAAAAGATGATTCATATAATTCCTTTCATTTACGGTCATTTCCATTGCGTCAGACCTATAAGAAAAATTGGAACTTCAAGGTATTGGCCAGAAATAATCGGCGATGTACCATCGAAGATTCTCAGTGTGGATTATGTGCCGGACGACGATAAAGTTTTTACAAATTCAATTTTCCTTTCGAAGTTTAAATTTTGAAAAGTGTTTAAAAAAGGGCCTAAACACCAGGAATTTTCGCAATCAGAATCTTTCGGAGATCAGACTCTTTTGTGCACAGTTTTTGTTTTCTATTTTGTGGCATTGTAGCACACATCCCTTCTTTTAAGTATTTGGCTTATGTCGGTCGTTCACACTCATATCTCATGATCCAATGGGTAGTTTTTCATGATCTTTTTTAAAAAATGATCCTCATGAAATTCTGGTGATGCAAAAAATGCGATTTTATTTTTTTGAATATTTGAATTCGCGCCAAAATGCATTTTTCGATTTTCGAGCCGTTTTAAAGGTGGAAAAATTCCAATTCTATTTTTATAAAATTTTTAAGGCTATGGCGGACATCTTTACTTTTTACATTTTTTAAAATGGCCAATTTTTAAATTTTTTATGCCAAAAAGCCACTTTTTGGCCAAAAAAGTGATTTTTCGTACGTATGCATCTGAGACGCTGAAAATTGGTATACAGGGGTTTTCGAACATGCTGAATCCGAATCCGAAATCAGATTTGGAATTCAAAATTTGAATTCGCGCCAAAATGAATTTTTCGATTTCAAGGGTTTGAATGGTCAAAACGATAAATACATTTTGTCTATGTTTATCCATTCTCAAACCCTCTTTCATTTATGTATTTCACCACTTATTACTGCTTTAGCGTTGGTTAGTAATGCTTTCGCCATCTTTCGAAATAAATAAAGTGTAAATCATGTCTGTCTGCATTAAAAGTGAGCTCTCTCTGTCAAACTTATTTTCATTGAAAAACGAAGCTTCCATTTTTAATAGCTTTTCATTTTGAAGCTCTCTTTGTTACTTTGGCTTTCTTCATTTTTTTGTGAACAATTCATTATGGTTTTATTCTTATGTTAGGAAACGCTTTTTGAATAAATATTGATATGTTTTGTCTTGAAAGAGAAATAATTTTATGCAATGGTTCTAACTATTGGTTTGGCAAGAAAGTCTTTTCGGTTTTGTTTGTCCTTATCATTTTCCTCAACATTCAAAGATCGGCCGGGCAATGTTTATGCATTTGATAAGCGTAGCTGTCACTCTTTCCAACTATGTGGAAAATTCTTGTTTGTCTTCTAATTTTATTACAAATATCGATTTCCGAAAGACACCTCCAGCCTAACCATTTACGGCATATTTTTTATTATGAATATTCTCGTGGTACTAATGCAGCTCAAACCGTCCGTAATATCAGTGATTTGTACGGCCCGGGCACTACTACTGAACGGTCTTGTCTTAACCGATCTTGAAGACCAACCCCGCTCCGGAAGGCCATCTGAATTGGATGATCAATCTCTTTTGGCACTTTTTCATGAAGACAATCGGCAATCAACACGTGATTTTGCAGAGCAGCTTGGATGCAGCCATACTGCTGTGGAAGACCATTTGAAAACTCTTGGCTATAAGAAAAAGTATGGTGCTTGGATACCGCATCACCTGAATGATGCCGACAAATGGCAGCGAATGTCCGTATGCGCAAATTTATTGTCTCGTTATCATCGTAAGTCCTTTTTACCACGGCTAGTTACTGGTGATGAAAAGTGAATTTTTCATGCAAACTTTCGCCGTCGTAAGCAGTGGGTAGGACCCGGAGAAAAGCCAAAACCTGATCCGAAGCCTGATCGCTGGGGCAAAAAGTTAATGTTATCAGTTTGGTGGGATATGAGCGGAGTCATCCATTATGAATTATTGGGCAGAAAGGAGAGACTCACAGCTGCTACGTACAGTGCTCAGCTTCGCCGGCTTGCACAAGCCATCAGAGAAAAGCGGCCCGAAAAATCAAAGGTCATCCTTCAGCATGACAACGCTAGACCCCATGTTGCGAAACTAACCAAACAAACACTTCAGGACTTGAGCTAGGAAGTGTTGCCACATCCTGCATACAGCCCGGACTTGGCCCATCCGACTACTGGTTGTTCCGTGATTTAGCCAATGAAATTGCAGAAAAACACTTTGAAAATGATAACGATGTCAAAAATCACCTTGATTTGTATTTTGCTCGTAAAAAGCCAATCTTCTGGGAAAGAGGCATCCGCCTTTTGCCCGTAAGATGGGCACACATTGTAGATCATAATGGTGATTATTATGATGTTTAATGATTATGTAACCATTAATAAAACTTGCTCTGAAAAAACCGAAAAGACTTTCTTGCCAAACCAATAAAAAGGGAATACTATATGTGATTGCTCTATAACACTTAATGCACCATGCTATGAGCACTGAATATAATAATGCTTTTAAACATAAACTGAAATCACAAAGTCTGCATTTTATTTTTTCTTTATTTTTTCTTTATTTTTTTTTTTTACTTTATTTTTTCTTCTTCATTTTATTTTTTCTAGGCCGAAAAAGCTGAAAATTACAGGAATGGGGTATTTCGATACGCTGAATCCGGAAATGGAATCGGTTTTTGGATTTTTGACCCAAAAAGTGGCTTTTTCCAGAAAAATCCATTTTTTGAAAATTTGACTCTTGAAGGCCGAAAAAGCTGAAAATTACAGGAATGGGGTATTTCGATACGCTGAATCCGAAAATGGAATCGGTTTTTGTATTTTTGACCCAAAAAGTGGCTTTTTCCGGAAAAGTCCATTTTTTGAAAATTTGGCTTTTGAAGTCCGAAAAAGCTGAAAATTGCAGGAAATGGGGTATTTCGATACGCTGAATCCGGAAATGGGTTCAGATTCGGGATTTTTGACCCAAAAAGTGGCTTTTTCCGGAAAAGTCCATTTTTTGAAAATTTGGCTTTTGAAGTCCGAAAAAGCTGAAAATTGCAGGAAATGGGTCTCTTCCCCAATTTGTTATGAATCATCGGTTCTCTATCTGCCGAACATCATTGTTCATTTCATTTTCTTTATATGTGCAGATGTTTTCTTTGTATGTGCAGATGGACACCATTTGATGTTCTTTCTATACATCTTCGCGAAAGTATGTTTTTAACGTGCAAATTAGGCGCGTAATTTTTAGTTTTAATGTTTGAATAAAAGATTTTTCGAATAGATTTCTTTGGTTTGTTTTTCTATTACTAACCTTTCGGAAAAATAGAGCTCTGTGAATAAGTTACTGTTCAGTTTATGCTCACTATCTTCTTTAGACATCTCTCAAGCTCGCAGAATATTCTAGCCCATATCTTTCTCCAAATTACGGTCACACATTGAATCTATTCCGCCTTTTGCTTATTTAAACCCTAAGTTTCGCGTCTTTTCACCCATTTTGTTAGAAGTTAAATTTCTTTCTCTATAACAATTTCTGATTATGACCTTAAATATATTTTCTTGGAAGTTATATAACCTAAAATTTCTTTCTCTATAACAATGAACAATTTTCCGTAATCGTTTCCCAATGCTTTTTGATTTGAAATTGTGACCTGATATCTCGAAGTATTTCCCGATCATGACCCTCCTATTACTTTTGCTGCAAATATTTGGTTTCAAAATTTATTAACTATTTTTTATACTTATAGGCAACCCAGACCTTCTTTTATTCTGACTTTTCGCCGATATGGTCAAGAGCATAGATTTTGCTTTGGAAGAGGAGGATCAAGACGATCAAATCAATCGAAAGGATGGTGAGGAGTCCAAGAAGGACATCGAGGAGTCTGTTGACGAGGAAACGGAGAAGCATCGAGACAATGAGTCGGTATGTTTTTTTCTGTTTTCTTTGTATTTGCGGTTTTGAAAATCAGGACAAGGGTTTTCGATACGCTGAATCCAGAAATAAGTTAGTTAGGGCGTGATTGAGGTTTATAAGCGCAGGGCTAAGGTCTCTAAGCATGAGATAACGGTTTATAAGCTCGGGGTTACGGTTTTTATTAAATTTAAATCGCTTTAAAAAATTTAAATCGCTGTTAAAAGAGTATTTCAGAAGACAGACAAGTCCAATCTCGCTGGTAAAAAGCTGGAGCTGGAAGAAAAGATCGGTTCGCCAGAGAAATCTGTTAAGACTCCTGTGTCTGTGATGAAGGATTTGGGTATCGACTCTGAAAAGGTATGTTAGTTTATTCGCTTTATGGTAGTTAGGTCGGGATTAAGGTTCCTAAGCTTCGGATACAATGTTGTAAGCTCTGGATAACTGTTTATAAGCTCGGGATTAAGGTTTCTAAGCTTGAAGTACCATGTTATAAGCTCTGGATAACTGTTTATAAGCTCGGGATTGTGGTTTCTAAGCTTGGGATAAAGGTTTATAAGCTCTGGATAACTGTTTATAAGCTCGGGATTGTGGTTTCTAAACTCGGTATTGTGGTTTCTAAGCTCGGGATTGTGGTTTCTAAGCTTGGGATAAAGGTTTATAAGCTCTGGATAATGGTTTATAAGCTCGGGATTATGGTTTGTAAGCTCGGGATTATGGTTGCTAAGCGTGGGATAACGGTTTATAAGATGGATATTTCAGAAGGCATACAAGCCGAATCCCGCTGAGAACAACACTCCTCTTTCGTCTAAGCGACGTCCGCCGGAAGACAACGAAAATGAAGGGGATGGTGAGTCCGATAAAGTAAGCTTAATTTCATAAGCCCAATTCTATTAAAGGTAGACATAAAACATTTTATAGGGATTTTTCTCCGATCTCACGTCTACCGCTAAATTGAAGTCACTTATTAGTGGACGTCCAGCGTTCGTTTTTTACATATATTTATTGCTTTCATAGAAATCGCCGTTTTCTTACTTTAGGCATGATATTAAGCTGCGCGTCGTAGGATACACTGTTCTTTATGAGACCGCAAAAAGCCAGCGTTTCCAGGTGTATCTCGCCAACGCTCAGAATTACTCGATGCGTGTGACGGCGTGGAATGACGAAGCTCGAACGCTTTCGAAGTGTGTGAAGATGCACTCGGTAAGATTTTATTCGCTCAATGCAGTATTCGCTCAATGCAGTAATGCTTTGGATGCAAAATTGTAAAAGTATATCTTACTTTAACTATTTGAACTTGGTTTCATAGAGTTTTATGTGGAATATTCACTAAATTCTTTTATGCTTCATTAGAAGAATCTTTACGTTTATACTTCAGAAAATCCATTTGAATAATGTGGATGTTCGCAAATACTGGAAGGTTGACGGCGAAGTGAACATCACGTCTTCCGACTTTGAGTTCCACTTCAACTCACCCAACAGCAAGGTTGTTCGCGTCCATGTTCTGCCGTCGACTGAATTAAGCAAGCTTAACGTCGACTATCCGATTCCGAACAACTTTCCGCCGTTTTGGAGAGTCTTTTCCTGTTTGAATGGAAACCGCGAACGTTATTTGTGTAAGTAACTCATATATTACATTTCTTAAAGAGTTGGAAACCGCAGTTTAATGCTTGAATACAAACTGTGTCTTGATTTTAGCAGGCCATGCTGTTATTCTACAAGCGTTCGAATCATACACGTTCACGGCGAGCAAGTATACTTCTCCAATGAGCGGTGTGTACGGCATTGTGGGCGACAAATCTAAGGTCAAGGTTGCCATGTTTATCAAGGCAAACTATCGCGAAACTGAAGAGCTACTTGAAGACATGGCTCAAGGTGTCGAGTTTCATTTCCAAGACGCGAGCGTTTGTGTGAAAGGTATTTATTAACAAATTTTACTTGAGATGTGTTTATGAACAACATTTACCGATATAAATTTTCTTCCGTATGCAGCACATTCGAAGCTATAGAGAGAAACTTTAAATCTTATAATACTGTATACTACTCTAATAAACATAAACATCTATTTAGGTAGCACTCTTTGGCTGTCCACGTCCTACATGTACTGCGTTGCGATTCCGTCTACCAGCGATCACAATTTGGGACTGTCGCAGGACCCTGACGACTATAGCGAATGGTCGTTCAACGGATCTCTCTCAGCTAAGCGCAAGGCTTTGCATCTCGCCGATGACAATGCTCCTGATGACCAGGATGATGAGCCTACTACCAGCAAAAAGCGTGGTCTTTATCTGTAAAGTGTATTACTGTTGTTATTTATTTTTGTTCAATTCTTTTGATGTGTAAAATAAATTATTTTTCGAATTATTCCAACGATATGATATATACGATATCTCTATTACGATATCAAAGACATTCTAAAAATTGAAATGAAAAATTACAAAAATAGAAAAGTCTGATAACTAATACCAAACGCAAGAGAATTCGACGGGCGCGGCTTTGCCGCGCCCTTTCCACTTGACTAGTAACACTTAATGCACCATGCTATGAGCACTGAATATAATAATGCTTTTAAACATAAACTGAAATCACAAAGTCTGCATTTTGCCGCTATAGCATGTTTATAAAATCATACCAAATAAGTGTTCACTTTTAACCACAAAAGGCAGCAGCGTTGGCTGTGAGAATTAATCGTTTTATTTTCAGCAAGTGAAGTAATATCGAATATCACGCGATGCAAAATATGCATATTTAGTTTATTGGAGATTTTTTCTCGATTTTGGCTTACTTATAAATATCTTATAAATCGTGCAGCATTAGCTGTGGTTAACGAGCGTCATTAAACCGTGTCATGAATGAGAACACATACCCACCTCCACTTGTTATTATGCATATATATATTGGCTAAAGTCATTACTTCCGGGTAAACAACTTCAGCGCGCTTTAAAGCAATCGTGGCAGGACCTGTTTGTGAAAAAGTTAGTGTTTCGATAGGTTTTAAGGGGGGTTGAGCCAATATAGTGGAGCCACTCCATAGTAAATCGAACCCGCTGAATCCAAATCTGGGTCGTCAGTCGCTCCTTCTGACCGAGAATAAGCACTGGATAAAATGACCCTACTAAAAATTGTCACTGTTAAAAATTTTTGTCTACATTTTGGTCTAAATTTTTTGAAAAAATTTGTCAGCACATCCATACGAACATTTTAAGCTATCACTTGCCCAGAAATGAGCTATGCAAGGGTCTAACGGCCAGGTCACGGATGACCGGCCTAGCATACGGGGGGGGATTATGTTTACCAAAAGCACAACAAAAATAAGTAAAAAGCTAAAAATTCACACAAGTTTACACACAAAAAGTTCACTATCGTCGGAAAGGATTTCTGGCTTGACTAATCTCTTCCGGGCTACTATGTCCGAAAAATGTTCTTCAACCTGAAAATATGTGGGTTTGAAAATTTACAGTTATACCTAAAACAATACAATGTTGAAAAACTGCTCTAGTGATGAAATTTTTGGAGACACTCCTAATAAGTACGCAGCAGCACTTCAATTGCAGAAGAAAGCCAAAAAGTTTAACTTTGTTAAATGACTTTGTTTCTGTTACTCAGGCATTCCTAATGTTAAGAGATGTTTCATACCCGGCGTAAAACATTGGGTAATTCTTACGCTTTTTCTATGACAAATTTGTATTCTGGGGCCGTGTATCTTAATTTGAAAGCTTACGAACAATGTCATTAACCCTTCATTGCCGGAGCCCTAGACAAAAGGCAGAATTCTTTCGTTACCATTAGCTTTCCTTTTGGTGAGCTGTCTTTATCAAAATCATGATGGCCGCCATTGTTTATTTCTCTTTTCTATGTGATCTATTTACAGACAAACTCTTTGTATGAATAATGAACACTCATTCCTTTCTTTCTTTTTGTGAAGTCTTTAGCAAATCAAAGCGTATCCGATTGGATACACTCGGCAATGAAGGGTTAAGCCATATTTCATGAACATCCTTATAGTAAGTGTGTGACGTGCGTCCCTCCCTCCGTTGCACGTTTATTCGAATTTGAATTCCCGCCTTTGGCATTCTGCTGCAATTTCGGTCAAGTATTTTGTCCCCGAAAATTTCGGTCAAGTATTTTGACTATTTAGAGTAATTTTTAGCGGGGAATCCGAATTTGAGGTCAAAATTTAGCTAAATATAGACAAATTAGCTAAAATGTAGCATATTTTTGTCCCCGAAAATTTCGGTCAAGTATTTTGTCCCCGAAAATTTCGGTCAAGTATTTTGTCCCCGAAAATTTCGGTCAAGTATTTTGTCCCCGAAAATTTCGGTCAAGTATTTTGTCCCCGAAAATTTCGGTCAAGTATTTTGTCCCCGAAAATTTCGGTCAAGTATTTTGTCCCCGAAAATTTAGCTCCGAAAAAATAGAGTAATTTTAGCGTCGAATTTGAGTCAAATAGCTAATGACAAATTAGCTAAATGTAGCATATTTTGTCCCCGAAAATTTCCGTCAAGTATTTTGTCCCCGAAAATTTCGGTCAAGTATTTTGTCCCCCAAAATTTCGGTCAAGTATTTTGTCCCCGAAATTTCGGTCAAGTATTTTGTCCCCGAAATTTCGGTCAAGTATTTTGTCCCCGAAAATTTCGGTCAGTATTTTGTCCAAAATTTCGGTCATATTTTGTCCCGAAAATTTCGGTCAAGTATTTTGCCCCGAAAATTTCGGTCAGTATTTTGTTCCCGAAAATCGGTCAAGTATTTTGTCCCCGAAAATTTCGGTCAAGTATTAGGTCGGAGTTGACTTAGAGCCAAACTTAGACTGAGCCAAACTCAGACTGAGCCAAACTTAGACTGAGCCAAACTTAGACTGAGCCAAACTTAGACTGAGCCATACTTAGACTGAGCCAAACTCAGACTGAGCCAAATTTCAGACTGAGCCAAATTCAGACTGAACCTGAGTTTGCGAGCCACCGCAGGTGGCGAGCCAATCCTGTGGTCGGGCGCGGAGCGCCCGACCTTCCCCCTTGGAATGTGAGTGAAGTTAGAACAGAAAAGGCATACTGATATAGAAAAGGCATATTGATAAAGAAAAGGCATACTGATATAGAAAGGGCATACTGATATAGACTCCCCGCGCGCTAGCGCGCGTTAGCGCGCTAGTAAGGTGGTAATTCAAACAGGATTTTGATATAAAATAATAAGAAGGAACAGGATTTTGAGTTTTGCACGAAAAAGAATACTTTTTTGCACGAAAAAAAATACTATTTTGCATGAGAGGATTTTGCACAGAAAAAAATACTTTTTTGCACGAAAAAGAATACTATTTTGCACGAGAGGATTTTGCACAGAAAAAATACTTTTTTGCACGAAAAAGAATACTATTTTGCACGAGAGGATTTTGCACAGAAAAAAATACTTTTTTGCACGAAAAAGAATACTATTTTGCACGAGAGGATTTTGCACAGAAAAAAATACTTTTTTGCATTTTGCCTTTTTGCACGAAAATAAATATTTTTTGCACAGAAAAAAATATCACGCGATGTATACCCACACCCATACGCAGGTGTATAATATCACATATAAGCATTTTAAGTACAAACTATCTTTATATAGAGTGAGTACAAAACCTCGTAATCTTCCATGACATCTCATCGAGGAACTTTTGGCTTAATCTGCTGTTGACTTTCTTTACATGCGAGCTTTACACTGTGTGATTTTGTAGTACGAACAATAACGATTTCTGCCATCCTCGAAACATTTTATTCAACAAATAATATAGAATTTGATAAATATGGATAGTGAATAAAATTCGATATTCCCAGAAGCAAAAAACAGGACCCCCACCCTGATTTCTACCAAAAGCAGTAACTTTCTGCCGATAGATTTCTCGTTTTCATTTCTTACAGTTCCGGTATTTTGGGTCAGAATGTGTTTTTCAGAAATTGATATCGCTTTTGCTTGAAAATCAGAATGTTCTTTTTCTTTTTCGGAATTATATCCCACACATAATTAATTGTAATTTCAATTAACATTACAAATTTGTAATGTTAATGGAAAAAGACATAAAACGAAAAGCGCCATTACTAGCACAAAGCGTCAATTTCTTCTCGATATTGTGATTTATAAATCCAATGACTTGTCTCGAACCGCTCCTCTCTTCATCTAGTTCATCTTCTGCAATAAATTCGGCGAAATCACGCTTCAACTCTTTTGCAGTTCCACGGTCTTCGGTATAGCCACGGATTGACTCAACGACTTGGTATTCGTCGCGGTTTTTGAGACCGACGAACTTCTAAAATGAAATAATAAATTTTTTGACTAGTCTGGCCTATTTTTATTTATAAAATGCTTATGTCAAGGAATGTGGACATAGAATATGAGAATTTCGGATGTACAATGGGCAGTTGCAAAGAAATCAAAGTACTCTTCAGCGGGATTCCACCACATCGAAGATGTGGAAATAATTTTTCTGGTTAGTATTAGATTTTTAAATATCTCTTGATAAAATGGTATTACCCATGACATCCGGGAGATTATTATTTCGTAAAGGTTTCTTGAAGCCAGGCCTAATTTCAAAGTAATTTTTCTTCGATTTTTTAGGGTAAAATATTTTTAAAACTAGCTAAACATATGTAACTCGACGAGAGCTTCACGAATATGCCTTCAGTTTTAGTTAAGGAGCGGGATGAAACCTGGGAGTGAATATTCATTCAGGAGATTTATTTTGGGGTGGGGTTATAAGAAGATAGTTTACTGTATTCGACAGAGAAAGAAAAGCCGTCTTTGTAATGTTTAGTAAATAGTAAACACGCCGCGACGTTTTGTGCTTGTGACAAGCACAAGCACATTTACGTCAAAATCGTGTTTATAACAACATTTAGATGTTCATGTTTTCCCGCCAATTTAAACGTGCCGATTTCCTACTGTCCCACGACTTTAATACCCAAACTAGTTTTCGGGCATAATTCAACATTTCAACAAGATGTAAAATGGTAGTCAACATGGTTTGGGAGCAGACGCATTAATCATGTTAAACAAACAATATTTACCTGCACAAAATCGACGATGACCTTTGAAGGGTAATGATCCATGACGTAAATTGAGGGTGCACAAGGCGCTCCAGTCAGAAATAAGTCAAGCAACTCTTCATCATAATTCGAATCATTATCGACGTCAATTTCAAATTGGTCACAGCGCACGTGATCCTTTATCCAACCAATGAATTTCTGAGTGTCGTCATTGAAACGAACGTCCAGCCGTTTGCATTGCAATCAGTCACGATCTGGGTTCATTGCACCAGCCAACGAGTTGAAGACGCCTTTTAGAGAGTACAACAATGACAGAGAACGAATGTAGATGGCCGGATCCGTGATGAGACGGATGAAATGCTGGAATAATGGCCAATTCTCGTCTTTGAGTTCTACATATGTATTGAATACGCTCGTGGAGATGCCATGGCAATGATATAAGAAACAATGATAATGAAATAAGAAAGTTTGCTTTAATTTTAAAACTAAACAGAAAAAAGATTAAATTTTGAAATTTAATGTTGAGGTTAAAGATTCTGGACAACTTTGCTTTTTACACTTTTTGATTTGGCGCATTTAAAAAAAAAGCCACTTTTTGGCCAAAAAATCGGGTTTTTTGATGCAATGTGTCTACGGGTCTGATTTTTGGCACCCGGGCGTTTTCGGGTGCGCTGATCACGAATCTGACGTCAGATTCGAGATTTGTTCTCACGAGGTCGTGGTATTCTCACCAGGTCAGAACTTTCCCGGGCGGGATGTTACTAACGGGCGGGATGTTGCTTGGTACAACTTCTACTCCCGAACAACCAAATTTGACCGCTGATGGCGGTGCGCGAAGCGATGAACAACCCAATCTCCCGCTGTGCACACTCCCGCTTCCTAGCTGAGAGGGAGCCGCGAAGCGGCTCCATCTCAGCTATTGATTTTAATTATCATGCGTCAGTAATTTAAATTTCACACAGACCTGGTGGGTTTCGGAAATTCAAATCTTTAGGCTTCAACTCAATTTATTATGGCGCGAATTTCCATAAAAATGTCGGAAATCCCCCCGAAAACTAACATACTCGTAATTTACTATCACTTAAAATGTTGATAAAGAAGAAGGGGACAGAAAGCAATACATATCAGGGTTGTGCCGAGTCGACGAAAAGTTCGAGTCGAGTTTCGAGTCGAGTCGGCCGAAAATTCTTCGAGTCGAGTTTCGAGTCGACGAAAAAGTCGAGTTTCGAGTTTCAAGTCATTTTCGAGTCAAATTTCCTGATGATTCAAAAAGTCAAAATTTTCGGTTTTTAAAGCAATTTTTTGCTAAAATTTGCTGTTAATTATTATTTATTAGTACTACTATTCAATTTATGTCTAAAAAGGGGTGGTTTTTGGCTATTTTTGAGCTATTCTTGGCTATTTTTCAGCTATTTTTGAGCTAATTTTTGTTATTTTGAACAAAAAATGTCCCAAATTTTGAATATTTCATCTCTGAAATTGGTACTAATTTTTGGAAATAGTTATTATTGGTTTGGCCGGAAATTCTTGTCGGTGTTTTTAAACGTTTATATATCAAACATTTATTCATCAATGTTCTTCATAATAATCGCCATTATGATCTACAATGTGTGTCCATCTTACTGGTAAAAGGCGGATGCCTCTTTCCCAGAAAATTTTCTTTTTACGAGCAAAATACAAATCAAGGTGAGTTATGACATCGTTATCATTTTCAAAGTGTTTTTCTGCAATTTCATTGGCCAAATTCCGGAAATTCAAAAATTTTTGCCTGCGGCGCTTTTTTCGGCGTGGATTTTGCTGCATTTCTTGAAAAATACGCTAATATTCCCGGCCGAAATTTTTGGAAGAATATACAAAATTTTAATGTCAATTTTTGGCAAACAGAGTTATTTTCAAAAATTTACTTTTTTCCGCGAATTTTTTCATATTTCTGGGTAAGTAGACCAATAAACATATGGCAAAAAAAGCGCCGCAGGCGGAAATTTTATAATAAATTGGAAAAAACGTCAAAAATTGACCAAAATTTATCATTGAAATAAATTCTAACATTGAAATTATTGAATATTTATTGAAAATTTAATAAATTTTCGGCCCAAGGTTGGCGATAAACAATGAGACATAATACAAAGCGGGAGAAAAAAATAGCGCCGCAGGCGAAAATTTTTTGAAATATTAAGCCTGTTTGCCAAAAATACCGCTTAAAATACATTGAAAATTTACAAAAATGTGTCCAAAATTCCAATTTTTTTCGGGCCGCGCCCTACCGGGCGCGGCCCAAAATCTTTCGGCCGAAATTCTTCGAGTCGAGTTTCGAGTTTCGAGTCGGCGAAAAAGTCGAGTTTCGAGTCACTCGGCACAACCCTGGTACATATATAACCCTCCAGCCAACCCAAACCAGCGGGTGGGCGCCACCCTTTTCCAGTCAGACACAGCGGCAGAGCCTAAGCCTTGGCAAGAATAGATCTAGTATAAGTCGAAAACCCCGTTACACTTGTACCTGGGGACAAGTGTAACCACAGCAAAAATTATGGACTATCCGTCTTAAAATTTTGTACAAATCTTACTTTGCTTTGCACAAAAACAGATATCTGTAGAAAAATTGCACTGGGATCCATATAATATTGGTTTGGCCGGAAATTCCTGTCGGTGTTTTTTATGTCGGCCATTTTTATCAGTGATGAATAATTTCTTGGGAAGTGTTTATACTATTTAATGCACAAGAGAGTCCTTTATTGGAAAATGTGGAAAGCAAGCCTTTTATTATTTTCTTTCCTTAAAATTATTAATTCTCAAAACAATCTCCCTCATAACCACCTCCGGCATGTAATTTTTTATGAATATTCCAAAGGCACCAGTGCGGCCCAAACAGCTAAAAATATTAACGCAGTGTACGGCGAAGACTCTATTTCCACCCGAACCTGCGAGAGATGGTTTCCTCGTTTTAAACAAGGAAGTATTGACCTAGAAGATGAACCACACTCTGGAAGACCCTCCGAGCTAAATGAACCAGCACTTTTGGCATTATTAGCAGAAGACAACCGGCAATCAACACGCGATTTTGCAGAGCAGCTTGGGACCAGTCATTCTACAGTAGAAGACCATTTGAAAGCTCTTGGCTATAAGAAAAAGTATGGTGCTTGGATACCGCACCACCTGAACGATGCCGACAAATGGCAGCGAATGTCCATTTCCGCCAATTTATTGTCCCGTTACCATCGTAAGTCCTTTTTACCCCGCCTAGTAACAGGGGACGAGAAGTGGATATTTCACGCCAACTTTCGCCGCAAAAGGCAATGGGTGGGCCCAGGAGAAAAGGCAAAACCTGATCCAAAGCCAGATCGCTATGGGGAAAAGTTAATGCTCTCCGTCTGGTGGGATATGGAAGGCGTGATCCATTATGAACTGTTGGGCAGAAAGGAGAGACTCACTGCTGCTACGTACAGTGCTCAGCTTCGCCGGCTTGCACAAGCCATCAGGGAAAAGCGGCCCGAAAAGCCAAAGGTCATCCTTCAGCACGACAACGCTAGACCCCATGTTGCGAAACTAACCAAACAAACACTTCAGGACTTGAGCTGGGAAGTGTTGCCACATCCTGCATACAGCCCAGACTTGGCCCCATCCGACTACTGGTTGTTCCGAGATTTAGCCAATGAAATTGCAGAAAAACACTTTGAAAATGATAACGAAGTCAAAAATCACCTTGATTTATATATTGCTCGTAAAAAGTCCATCTTCTGGGAAAGAGGCATCCGCCTTTTGCCCGTAAGATGGGCACATATTGTAGATCATAATGGTGATTATTATGATAATTGATGGCTATGTAACATTAATAAAAATTTGCTCTGAAAAAACCCCGGATACTTTCTTACCAAACCAATATATTTATATCATTACATGGAATCAATTTTATCTGAGATAAAATTTAAACTACATCACATAGAATCTTGTTAAAACTTGTTATGTTGTTGTGATAGATTATGACAGATATTTGGCAAAATGATATTGATATGCATATAACTTAAATTATTCACGAGCACCATTTTTCTCCAATATATCAACAATATTAGCATAACCATTCTCTCGCGCACAGCGTAAAGCAGTGTAGTTATCATTGATAGCATTGATAGTATCCTTGACTCTTTTGTCTTTCAACAAAGTTTTGACAATTTCCTCGTAGTTACCGCTGGCTGCATTCATAAGTGGTGTAAATACCTCCGATAAAGTTGGGTCAGCACCTTTAGCCAGGAATATTTTAACTAACTCGTTGTCGCCCGAATTTGCAGCCCAATTTAGTACGCCCACGCCAGACTTTGTTTTAGCCATAACATCAGCTCCTTTCTCCATGAACATTTTAGCCATTTCGGTTTTACCACAAATGGCTGCTCGGAGAAGAGGTGTCCAACCATAGCTGTAAAAGTAAATAAAAATTGGTAAGAAATAAACAAAATCCCATAAACCGTAAACTCTCTAATGTAACTCCGGGGTAAAATTAAACCAATCTATTTTTCGCAATTTGTATCATTTAAAAAAATTAAATACCCCTAAAAAGTAAGGTAAGACTAGATTAAATTATTGGTTTGGCGGGAAAGTCTTTTCGGTTTTTGAAAGCCACATTTTGTTCATCTAAAGCAACAGTGATACATACCGTTCGGTAGTATTACTGGTAGTAGTAACTATTACTTTATGACGCTTCTAATTTTTGGTCATTTTTAGCAAGTTTCATAGATAAAGTTCTTTACATTTTGGCACTATTCAAAAAAGTGGCATTGCGGCATTTGTAGGCAAGGTCTAGCTCTACAACATACTTTTTACAGAATAACTTTTGCTTTGAAATTCTGCGAGATATGACCGCTTGAAGTGGGGACATAAACCGAAAAATTCGCAAAAATTGAAATTTTCCAATTTTTCAGTGGTGTCTTTCACTAAAATTGTCATATCTCAGCAACTACCAAATGAAAAATTTACAACCCCACCCCGGATATACCCCCCTCGGCCCGGTCCCGGAGGGGGTTATGACGGGGGTTGACTGTATTAGAGCTGAAATTGCTCTACAATATTGCACCGTAGAATATGGAATACCTGACGTTTTCATAGATAAAACTTATAAAAGAATCTCGAAAAATCTGTGATGTCAATTTGTCTCAGGTAATCATAAATATTCATTCATTTTCTTCGGAACAAAAATAAAACCTGAGCATCGTTGGACAGATAAAAGTATTGGCTATCATATGGTATACTAGCTTCAGGGACTCCTTAAGGGTGTCCAGTTAAAAAATTTGTATACAGTCAACCCTGACTTATACAGGGTGTACGAAAAAAAGGATAGCACTTCAAACCCTCCTAAAACAACGATAAATAATCGAACGGTCTTTTGTATATTGCTCAGGAGACTTGTAGCTGTCTAACAAAAAAAAGACATTTTTGGAAAATACTGTTTTTAGGGGTATTTTGATGCCTAAAATTATCGTTATTTTAGGAGGGTTTAAAGTGCTATCCTTTTTCCGTACACCCTATAGTGCACCCCACGGGGCGGCCTCAGGGTGCACTCTAAGAGGGGTGCACTATAAGTCAGGGTTGACTGTACATGTATACATATGTCCTAAGTTCCCTCACATTCCAAGGGGGAGGGTCGGGCGCTCCGCGCCCGACCACAGGACTGGCTCATCTGAAAATTCAGACAATTCTGCACTTGAAAAACTGGCACGAAATAGGTCACCGACGGAAATTAGCACATGATTGCAGACTGGGGACAGGATTCGCACCCTACCATAGTAAGCAATTTTTCAAAACAACCCTTATAAGGCGCCAAACAAGCCATTAGGCTTGGTGCCCACCCAATACTGCAGGTTGAACAACTGACGAAAGCAGTTCGAGGCAGGATTGCATGCCTCAGTTCAACACAGCGAGTTGAAAAACTGAAAAAAGCGCTGGTAAAAATTTTTGTCTACAATTTGGTCTAAATTTTCCAAAAAATGTATCAGCACATCCGTACGAACATTTTAAGCTCTCACTTGCCCAGAAATACGCGGTGCAAAGGGTCTCACGGCCATGTTACGCACGCACGGAATCACAGGGCTAGCTTACTGGGGGGATTTCTGACAGAGAATTCGGGACATATTTACGGATAGGTCACAAAAACGGAGAAATTTAGGTCACAAAAACAAAAATCGGGGAATTGATGACAAACTTGGGTCTGCCCACTCAAAAATAGGGGACGGAGTGATGTTTATCAATGTTTTGTCTAAAATTTGTCAAAATTTAGGTATATTTTAGTTAAATTTAGACCTCAAATTCGGATTCCCCACAAAAAGTTACCCTAAATAGGTACATTTCAAAAATATGCACCCCTGAGAATGCCTGACAGACCAAAAAACTTCCTCACTGTGTCTGTCAGTGAGGAGGTAGATGCGCTAGCTTACTGGAAGGATAACACTCATAGGCAATCTTGCGTTATGTGAAATAAAAATTAGACACAGCAAAACCGAAAAGACTTTACCGCCAAACCAATAAGAAAAAAATTAGTTTTATTTATGTTTGGTTAAAAGCTACAAGGAAAAGAGAGTTTCTAAATGATATTGTGTCTGTTGACCATAATCTCTAATCCCGATAAAAACCTTAACAAAACTGAATCTTGAGTTTTACGTTAAAAATGCCGTTATTTATCTCACTTATATAAATTTAATTTCTATTTCTAATTCTATTATGATGACTAATACTAACTATGGACATTTTCTATTAAGCAAATGACCTGTCTTTGCCGTCCACTTTAGCGCCATGTTTCAATAATTCTACTGCCATGTTATCAGTTCCGTACTCAGCTGCAAAAAGAAGAGGAGTTGCTCCTCCATAGTACTTCCCAGCTATCGCATTGGCATCGGCTCCACTTTCAAGTAATGCTTTTACAATTTCTTCTTTTTCATTCCATTTCATATTATAATCTTTTAAAGCGAGATGGAGCGGAGTTGCGTCATTTCTGTCTTTTGCATTAATTCCCGTACCTTCTTTTGCCAAAGATAAAGCATGTTCAAATTTGCTCTCATTTAGTGCTTTAATAAGATCGGGCAAATCTTCCTTTTTCGCTGAAATTTTTCAAATAATAATACAACAATTGAATGTTTAAGTCAATTATATTGAAAATAAATATTATCTCTGTTAAAAAGCGCGATTGTATTTGTTATCGTTTAACGCACTAATAAGATAGGGAATTCATCATGCTAAAAGCTGTAGCTAAAATCATGATAGAGCGCGATCATAATTTTGATTGGCCACTTGAAAGATTGCGCAATCTTCGTTCAATCATATTCAAAGCAATACACTTGTTTTTCGCCGGCAGTCTACTCTCAGTGAAAAAGTCAGATAATTTTTTTCTTTGTCAGCAAAATTTTGGTACATAAATTTTTCAAAAGGTTTTGCCAGTAACGTTTCAGGTTACATCCGTGTTTGCGAGACCCCTACTTTTAATGTTATTATGAGTTTTTATAACAAACCAGGTGCTGACGACACAATACATAGACAAATAACCCATAGACTGACATAGACAATCATTGTACTCTCTAAATAATTATAGATAAAATTGTTAAATTTACATGTTAAACATTTTTGAGTATTTTTGACTATTCAAAATTATAAGTGGCTTTTGTATGCAAGGTCTTTCTCAACAACATAAGTTTTACAAAATTACTTTCGCTTTGTGATTCTGCGAGATATGACCGCTTGAAGTAGGTATATAAACCGAAAAATTGGAAACATCGAACTTTTTCAAATTTTGTGCGAAGTAAAAGTATAACCTATGCATGCTTGCACAGAGAAAACCCTTGGCTATCGATTGGTATATATCTTATATTCTTTGTTTTTCAAATAAAATTTCAGACAAAAGTAAAATTTTTAAAAGAGCATACTATAGGATGTTTTATTATTCCTACCCTATATTATCCTACACTGTATGGTAGCTATTCTGTTATAGGGGGTTATGATAGAGCAGTGTAAATGTTAATATAGTAATAGCAAATGGAGGTAATAAAATAATGCATTGTGGAGATGTATAATTAAAAAGATGAAAAAGAAAATATTCGACAAAAAGGTAAAGTAAATTTCGACGTTGGCCGCAAGCGCAAATATCAAGAGCACTTGGGTCAGAACAAATATTTGAATACCAAACATTTTCGAATACATCAGAGAAATTTATTTAATGCGAATTATTGAATTGGCAAGAAAGTCCTGTCGGTTTTGTTTTATCTAATTTTTTTCTCGTGATCAGATTTAGGAATAGCACTTTTATTAGACAAAATTTCAATTTTTATCGATTTTCGTACAAAAATTTGCACTAATTTTAAAAATATTTGGAAGAGAAAAGTGATCCGCAGGCGATAATTTTCTAATTATGAATGGGATATTCACTAAAATTTTCTAACATTTTCGTCGACCGAGTGCATTGTTTGGAGTACTTGGATCTTATGAAAAGGCAAAAAAAAAACGATACTTCCGATTTTCCAGCCCCGATGTCGGGTTAAACAAAAACCTATTACCGTTACAACAGAGATCGCAATGAGAAACATTATTATTATGAAAGATGTGCAAACAAAACCAACACAGATGAGAACATAAAATAAAGGCCGATTAAAATGAGATAGTGAAAATTTCTACAAATTAATTGCACCGATGCAAGGTTAAGGAAGATTAATATTCATACGGAAAGATAAACTAATTAGATGGGTTATTTGGACTGCTAAAATAAAATTTGAAGTGGATGAAATCAAGGTAACCAGCCGAGTATTTATTTGCAAAATCGACTGTGCTGTGGTTTGATACGTGTCATTTTGCAGGATTGGGACACAAACGGTTTGGCCCAGTTGGAGTGAGTTTCCATATTGGTCTATGGTTCATGTCTGAAAAGTATGGTCCGACTGGATCTACGCCAGCCCCAAGTAAACATGTCACTAAAAGGGCGGCAATTTGAATGGGTATTTTTTGGTTAAAACCCAAATTCGGTGAAATTTGGCCCGTGTGATATGCTGAGAGGAGGTCAAATAAGGGCTAGTGTGCGGCACACCGAAAAGACAACGCAAAGGTTAGAGCGCAGAGAATGTCTGTGTCTGCCCGGTTATTTCCCATTGCTTTACAGAGGTCTGCCCGGTTATTTCCCACTTCCTCTGTAAAGCAATGGGAAATAACCGGGCAGACAAAGACATTCTCTGCGCTCTAACCTTTGTGTTGTCTTTTCGGTGTGCCGCACACTAGCCCTTATTTGACCTCCTCTCAGCATATCACACGGGCCAAATTTCACCGAATTTGGGTTTTAACCAAAAAATACCCATTCAAATTGCCGCCCTTTTAAAGTGACTCGGCGCAGATCCAGTCGGACCATACTTTTCAGACATGAACCATATGGAAAAGATGAGAGAACCTGTAATATCAATATAGATTTTGCAGAATTGGGACACAGAAAGTGAGTCTCAAATGGAGCTCTGTGGAAATTTCGTTGCAAATTCATCCAAGGTAAGAAGTCAGGTACACTAAAATGAAAACTGGAAGATAGAAATAGAACCCAAATAGAGTTCCTATACTGGCCAGCCCAATAACAAACCACAGAATCGTCGTATGTAACTGCAAAACTATCCATTGTAATTGTGAGGAGCACTGTGCAAAAATTGTGTCTGAATGAATGCTGCAAAAATATCATTGCAGTAACTCTGCAAACCACTGCACCGTCTTCTTTACATATAGAAATATATGTCTGAAAACTGAGGAAAACACTCTATGAAGATCTGCAAATAATGATCAATCATTGCTCGCCTATTCCAGTATAACCCAGGAATATCTTTTTTACGTAAATAATGCCAAAAATACGCAAAAATTTCAAATTTCCGCCAAAAACCAACTACAGATTCGGAATCAGCACAACCGAAAACCCCCTGTATATGAATATCTTTGAATATCCTTGAATAACTTTCTCACGTAAACGAACACAGTTAGAAAAATATTAATTGGAACGAGAATATTTATTGCTAAATTTTTTATGCTCATTCCACTTGAGAAACTTTTGCTGTTGGGGGACCCGTTTTTCACTCTTTATTTCTTCCATTACTGCTGCAGATTAGGTTTTCACATCGCGAAAATATAGCAAAATAAGCATCACCGTTTTGGGGGTCTCTTCTACCCCCCGGAAACAGGGGTCGGAATTTCCCAAAAAACCATGATACCCCCTATGGATCCAAAAATTCAAAAATTTTTATTCGTGCCTGTTTTAGGGGTTTTCAGACTCGCTGATCACGAATCCGAAGGAATTTTTAGGATTCATGACGATCTCTCAAAGTTATGCCTTCAGGCAATATTCAGAAATCGTGAAAATTACAAGTCCCGGCTCACTACTAAACCCCTATATTTTGGACAATACAGAGAAATTCTGTTTACATATTCTGATTAAGCATTCAAAGTTACATACAAATATCCACTTTTTAGACCGGGATCATATTATGATAAAATTAAAAATATAGCCTCCTTTTGTTTCGCAGGGTACAAAAATTTCCAAGTCCGGCGCTCACTACTGTAGCCTTATTTTTTCCATTGATGAATGAAATTTTAAATACATAATCGGATTCAGAATCCAAAGTTACATACAAATAGCCACATATTGGGACCGAATTCGAATTATCGTATAAGGGGGTAGAAGAGACCCCCCAAAACGGGGAGCCGGCTACCTTCCTAACTTGGCCAGTACTGTAAAACCGTACAAAAAAATCGGTGGTCACCAACCGGAAAAAAATAACAGTTCGTGCACTTCCCTTGTTAACCAAAGGTTGATACTAATATTAATTTTCCATCTTCAAGCTTATGATTCCAAACTTTTTTAAATTCACCACAAAAATTTATTCTACTTTCTTTCTCTCATTTTTTCACTTTTTAAAAATATAGTCTAAAACATAAGTTAATACAACAAAAAAAATTAGCAATAAATAAATGAAATTATTGAGTTTTTTAAGTTCCTTTGTTCAATCACTACTCTTTTCATTCGATATTTTGTAATTGCAAAATTTTATTCTATTCAATTTCAAAGTTATTAAATCGAAGATTCGGAAATTGTCTTAAATAATTTTTGTTTGCTTGTACGGTAAAAAGTAGTCTGTCTGGTAACACAAGCACGAAACCGTCCAAACTGCGCATTGATTGAGCGCAACCGTCTAACTGCTTTTCTTTAAAATATAGTGCACTATTTCACATGAAAAACATGTTTGTCCGTCAAAGAGACAAAAAGATGCTCAAGCAGGCAGGTGCGTGCTTGTACATACAAGCACAAGCACAGACGACAAGCGCGGACAGGCCTGTCTGCCTCCGCGCAGCCAGCCGAGCGTGCAGGTTGCGTGCCTGCCATCTTGCTAGCTGGAGGTAAAATTGTTCGAAATAAAATAATAGTGGTTTGGCGGATAATTAACTGTTTAAAGTCAACGTAACGGAAGAATACTTATGGTCGTTACATACCATTGTACTATACGTTAATTGATAAAAAATATGGTTGAGCCTGACCTTCCCTACAAAACACATTCTTTGTGCAAAAATTTCAGGTATTTTAATGATGACAGTTGTCGAAAATGACAAATAATTAATATTTTGAGCAGGATATGAATATCTTTGAATATCCTTGAATATCTTTCTCACGTAAACGTGCACAATTAGAAAAATATTAATTGGAGCGAGAAAGTTTATTTATAAAAATTTTTTCTGTGCTCATATTTCACTAGACGTTAATTTGTCACAAACTTTGATGCGAATTTGTGCCAATTTTTATTTGTTCAAGAAATCCCATATTTCTAAGTTTAACGTTTTATTTTTTTAAGTTTAGTAAATTTTATTTTAAAAATTTTTTTCTGTGTTTATATTTCACTTGACGTTAATTTGTCACAAACTTTTATTTGTTCAAGAAATCCCATATTTCTAAGTTTAACCAAAGGTTGATACTAATATTAATTTTCCATCTTCAAGCTTATGATTCCAAACTTTTTAAATTCACCACAAAAAATTTATTCTACTTTCTGTCTTTCATATTCTTACCATTTAAAAATATAGTCTGTCTGCATGTGTCTGGTAACACAAGCACGGCACTGTCCATTGATTGAGCGCAACCGTCTAACTGTTTTTCTTTAAAATATAGTGCTCTATTTTCCTGAAAATTTTTTCTTGGAAAATCAGAGAAAGAGACAAAAAGATGATCAAGCAGGAAGCAATTTTTCATAAATTCTCTCATCAATTGGTCTTTTCTTCCCAAAAAGTTATTAAATCGAAGATTCTTAAATTGTCATAAATAATTTTACTTGTTTGTACGGAATTGAAAAAGTAGCCTGTCTGGTAACACAAGCACGACACCGTCCAAACTGCGAAAAAAAAACGTCCAAACTGAAAATATTCCCAGCGAGACCGGTACCAATCGTCTTGTCTCGCAGAGAGGAAGCGATTGACATATCACACGACCTGCTTGTGCTGTGTGTTACACAAACTCATGCTGTTATTGTGCACAAGCACAAGACACACGAAACCGTCCAAACTGCGCATTGATTGAGCGCAACCGTCTAACTGTTTTTCTTTAAAATATAGTGCTCTATTTTTCTGAAAATCTTTTCTTGGAAAATCACGTTTGTCCGTCAAAGAGACAAAAAGATGCTCAAGCAGGCAGGTGCGTAGCTGAGCGAGCGGACAGGTCTGTCTGCCTTCCTTGGTTGGCAAAAGATGCAGTCAAGATGCAATCAATCCAATGCCATATGCTTTAATTATTGGGTAATTAATTTTAGTAAATCATTTGATAAAACTTAGAAAATTGCGATTTTTTGAACAAATAAAAACATGAGTAAATTAGTAGCAGAATTTCGTGAAAAATTAACATCAAATAAAATAGAGCACGAGGAATAAACTTCAAATTTGATGAAAAAATAAACGCTCTTTCCACTTTGCAGGTTTTCTGAATTTATGGATTTACCTGAAAAATATTGACATGTGATATGATGGAAGAGGCGGGCGAGTCTGGTCGGACAGGTCTGTCTGCCTTCCTTGGTATTTTTAGTTTATTTTTGGTTACTTTTCAGTTGAAGTTTTCGTCTATACAATGTTCTATGGGGATCCTACCCTGCTTTATTTAACTTTTCACAATTTTTTAATTTGCCAATTCCGTAAACACAACAAAATGGTATGTAACATTATTTTACACCACCCTGTATTCAATTGAGGAAATCGAAAAGTTATTAAATCGAAGATTAGCAAATTGTCTTAAATAATTTTTGTTTGCTTGTACGGTAAAAAAGTAGTCTGTCTGGTAACACAAGCACGAAACCGTCCAAACTGCGCATTGATTGAGCGCAACCGTCTAACTGTTTTTCTTTAAAATATAGTGCACTATTTGCATGAAAATCTTTTCTTGGAAAATCACGTTTGTCCGTCAAAGAGACAAAAAGATGCTCAAGCAGGCAGGCGCGTAGCTGAGCGAGAAAGATATTCAAGGATATTCAAAGATATTCATATCCTATCATATTAAGTCTCATATTTTTTAACAATTTATTTGGACAGTAAACAAATACAATAAAAGGAAACAAATACAAACAATAAAAGCGAACAAAGAGCTGTAGGATGAGAACGCAGAAGAGCCGAGCCAATGGAGCAAAAGGTTGAAGAGCCATGAGAGAAGCATTGAGTTGCGATGATTGATTGAGTCTGAAAAAATCATAAAAAGTTTATTCATTATAATAAAAAAAGAGTAAACTTACTAAAGGATCCAGGAAATGTGCCGCGCGCATTCGCATCATCCAAGGAAGGTGGAAGAGAAAAATCTGAAAATGTTTGACTTATTTCAATGTATCGCGAAAACTTAAACTAATTACCTGAAGATGCGAAGTTTCCAAGGAGAGACGTCCAAGCGATCCCCACAGCGAGTCCAGCGAACCCCGCGAGACTTGAACTTGGCGCGCGCTTGTTGAGAAGAGAAAAGCATTTCCTGAAAATCAAAAAATATTATGTTAAAGTGTATGCTGTAAAATTTTACCTGGATAAAATTCGCGAGATCCGAATAAAGACATGATAATGTGGGAAGGCGATGAAGTATTCTAAAATGCGATGATTAGTTTCAGGAATGTTTTGCAAAAAATAAACTTACAAAAAATTTGAAAGAAGGCACCAGCTGGCTCCATATTGAGTCTCAGTCCTCCAAAAGCTCCTTGAAAACGACGTTTTTCACACTATTATTCACTCTGTCAGGTTTCAATTGAATTTTTAAATCACTCATTTTTCTGACTCTTGATGCAGCAACATATAACTGTCCGTGACTGAAGACATCATTCATCAAATTTAATCCAACAAATCTGAATGTCTGTCCTTGGCTTTTGTTTATCGTCATTGCAAATGCAAGCTTTACTGGAAACTGATGTCTGTGAAATTTAAACGACAATTTCGGATCATCAGATACAAATGTTATTCTTGGGATAAATATTGTGTCACCCTTTCTATCTCCAGTCAGAATTTTGCCTTCAATTATATTGTCTTTCAGTTCCGTCACAATTATTCGAGTTCCGTTATTATGACCTTGAGAGGCGTTTAAATTTCGAATGAGCATTATAATGGCATTAATTTTGAGACACAATTCATGATTTGGCATGCTATTCATTTCTATCGAATTAAGTATTTCTGTAGGATAGTTCTCAGTATTAGTCAAATTATTGTCCTTAGCCAAAGTATCAACACTTGTATAGACTTTTTCCTGACCTTCAATATAACCAAGAACTCGCAGATTCTGTTAGCGTCTTTATTGTATGGTGTCAGAATTACTCGTTCATGTAATGAATCATAGTTTTTAGTAGCTAATGCTGGACCATAAACATCTTGTAACACATTAGCGCTTATGCATTGTTCTGGAAACTCAAATTCTCCTTCGTCTCTTTCTTGCAGTTCTCCATCACCAAGTTTTGACAATGCCTCCAAAAATTCTATTTCCTCAGGATCTACTCTTTGGTTCTCAGTTAATTTGATGGAAGGTCTGAAGTGTTTCAATAAATCGCATTTTTTAATACTTTGGCCAATAACTTGAGCTTTTGTACCTTCTTTTACAACAGGTGCGCATTGTCTAAAGTCTCCGCCAAGAATTATGAGTTTGCCACCAAATGGTTTGTTGTTATTGCATAATTCTTTCAATGATCTATCAAAAGCTTCAAGTAAATAACGGTCTGCCATTGGTGCTTCGTCCCAAATAAACAATTTTGCTGCAATTAGCTCTTTTCCTTGCATTGTGTTCTTGCTAAATTTGGTGATTGTTCTATCATGGATTGGTGGTCTGACTCCTGCTGTGAAATGTACTGTTCTGCCACTTGGTAATAAATCTGCTGCCATTGCTGTTGATGCCATATTTTTTACCATTTTTCCTCTACTCATTAAATCATGGTATATTGCAAGATAACAAAATGTTTTTCCAGTTCCAGCTGCGCCTTCCAAATAAAAACATGTTTTATGTGGGTTTTCATGATTACTGGCTTCTTGGATGATTGTGAAGAATTCTTTCTGTTTTTCATTCATTGACGCAAACATTGTTTCTGCGATATTTTTATGCTTAACCGTGTCAATATTCATTACTAAATCATTCAGATCCATGTTTGGTTCTGGCATTCCCGTGATAAATGTGATAGCCATTCCTTTTTCAGTTAGGTATAAATTTGCAATATCCGCATATGCTTTCTGAAATGCAAGTTCCTCAGTTTTTTGCTTCAGTTCTTGGTCCTGTATTTCATCTACTTTTAGTGCATACAAATAATCTTCAGACAGAGCATCTTTAAACATTTCCCACAAATCGAAAGGCTTAACAGGATTGCAGTTAATGAGAATGTTCACGAATAAAAGCCTCATATTTCTTGGCATGCTACTGAGTTTTGCATCGTTTAAGGCACGTTCCCATTCTTTATCATCAGTGGTCAAACCGCGTTTTAGACATGCTTCTTGATAAGTTTGATATGTTATATCATCGACTGTTCTCAAGAATTCAAAGCTGGTAGGTCCTGGTATATGCAATAGTAAAATTCTCATGTGATACAATTCGACTTGTGAAGGATATATTTCGTACATTCTCCCAAGATTTTCACTCTTTTTATAAAACTTTTGCGGTATATCAGGCCTTCTAATATTTGTGTTAACTCCTATTTTAGTAGGTTCCCAATTTTTCTTCTGCTTATCCCATGTAAAATGTTCAACGATTTCCCAGTAACGAAACTTCTTAGCAAAATCAGAATGTTCACTTTCTCTGCAAAGTTTAAAGAAGGCAGTTAACTGTGTGTCTTGTTCTTTCTTCAGCTTTATTTTCTCTGCTGTGTCTTTTTTCTTGTCCCAGTATATGTGTTGCTCGTTTTCCAAATGAAGTTTCAAATCGATTATTGCATGGCTTCTTCTTTGCAAAGGAAATTCGTATATTCTGTGAAATGCTTCTTGCGCTGATACAATTCTTGCTTCCAAATGTTCCAGAATTTCATTCCGTTCTTCTTCTACCAAATTAAAATTTCCTTTCGATGGTCCTTTGTACGTGTATTTGTAAAGGTACTTGTACAATAGTATACCGGATACTGCTTCAATATTGATATGACATTTGTATTTCAGTAGCAAATAAGGTGAATATGGCACAACATATCTGTTATCAAATTCAAAATTGCCTTTCTTATATGTTATTCCAGTATCAGTTCTTTTGTACAATGGTTTTCCACCGCCTTCTCTGAACTTTGTTGATTCTTGAAACTGGTAAGGAAAGTTCTTTTTACAGCTATTAGTCTTGTTATTCCAGCATGCTGAAGACGGGCCACATGGGCCGTGAATCATATATTTTGTGCATAGTGCATGTAATTCGGGTTCGAGTACTGGATCAGGAATTTCTGCTCTTATGAATTTGTCAATGTCATCTGTTGTTCTCAATTTGTACTTTTCTTGCAATGTGAATAGAGCATGCCCGTGTGGGTTTCCTCTCATCTGCCATTCGTTTACCGCTGAGTAACATGCAACTTTTCCGAAAGTGGGTTGTCCATTGTCATTATTTTTCCAAATCAAATTTATAAAGTCATCGTATATGAGTTCAAATGCTCTTGCAACCATATCTGGACGGAAATTTGTTTGCTGTTGTAACTGATCTCCATCAGGCAATTGCATGTTTATAGCATTTTTTAAGTCTTCGTTATCAGATCCAAAAGTTATAGTGATGAAAAGGTCCGGCGGACCAAATCTTTTAGCCATAATCATACTTTTTCTAAATTCTTCTTGGTAATATTTGATAGATCCTGGATAATCTGAGTAGAGAATGGTTTTTCTGCTAATTTCATCTGTTCTATCAGTATTCAAGTCTCCATTTAAATTTGATGCTGTCGCAGACTGATAAGAAATGTTTTTCTGTTTCTGGAATGCCAATAAGTCACCTTCAATTCTTGTCCACATATCAACTGCCCATTGGTGCATTAATTTTCCTCCAAAATGTAAAGCATTAAATATTGACTGAGGAGTGTTCAATGGTCTGAATGAAGACTGAAATTTTATGAATTCTCGTCTTGAAATATTTTTCCTTTTTCCTGTTGGATTCTGGTATGGTAATTCAATAGTCCAGCCAGTTTCGCCGCATGGATAGAAAAGTGGATAGCTCATTGGATCAAGAAATTCAGATAATGTTGGAAATTGCGTAACTTTTCCATCCTTTTCATGCACTGTGACATATGATTTTGGAATTTCTCCTTCTGTATTTGTTACATAAATGGCTGCGACTTCATTAGACTCAACTGGTGGTAAATCATTTCGCGTTAAAGCATTTCTGTCAAAAACCAAAGTGACTCTTTTGGGTTCTTCATTTCTGCGTAAAGCTTCCTCATTTTGTTTCTTTTCAATTTCATACATCATGTGATAGGATTTTATCAATGGATTAGTTAATCTCAGCTCATTCTCTATTTCAAGAAAAAGTGACTCGTCTATGCCTTTATTGACTGGATTATTTGGAATCTTCTTGCGTATCGAGAAAGAATAACTGTCCGTAAGTGTGATTTTCTCCTTCAATTGGATGCGCATTCTGATTAAACAGATGGTATAATGGACCTTGAATTCTGTAGTGATACTGCCCTGACAATCTTTTGACATGCGCATTATAATAATAATAATAATAACTTTATTGCATAAAAGATGCGACTATACAATGACAATTAGTATGAACAATTATACAGAACATGAGATCATTAGATATTTCATTGGCGTAAAGTTCTTTCATTGGCGCGATCCACTTCGGTTGAGTCATTGTTTTGGCTGAGAGATTGTCATTGCTTGAAGACGACTGAGCTCGGGGACTTAACGAATAAGTTTATACCGCCAGACGCTCCCTGACGTTGGATCGGGAACTGTACCAGTTTCTACCGCCGACGCCAGTACTCTTTTAGCCGACCCACGAAGGGATGCACAGCAGAGTGGGCTGTGCACACGACGAGGGAATGAACCCTCGACGGGCCGTGTGGAAGACCGATGGTCTTAGCCACTAAGCCACTCGTGTGCTTTAATTGAAACAAATCCGAATGAAGAATTAACATTTCTGATATGATCATAGAATTCACGATGTTTCGGGTGCTTTTTCAAAAACAGAGACTTTAAGACAGGTGGATATTCCGGATTTTTATCGTATGCAATTTTTCCGAGAGAACAGCACATATCGTACGTTCTGTTTTCTTTGCGCTTTTTCAATTCATTTAGTGAAGCTTCCATTTTAAAGTGTAACGCACCGCAGTCTTTACATGAAAAGTCAAATGATCCCAAAGAAAATGGAGTGATATCATTAATGTTAGTTAAAGTTCCGACTAAAGTTTCAGTATCCTTTCGGATATTCTCAGCTTGAGTTCTATTGTTTATCCTTATAGTAAGTTAAAGCTGTCAGTACGTCTCCTGGGATGTACGTCTCCTGGGATTCACGGGAAGTGGATTCTTAGGGGTGCTTAATTTTAGACAGGTACCTGATTAGGGTAATTTTTAGCGGGGAATCCGAATTTGAGGTCAAAATTTAGCTAAAATGTAGACAAATTTAGACAAAATGTACCTAAATTGTACCCCTTTCTCTGTCAGTGTGTCCCGAATTTTTCAGAGGTGCATTCTTAGGGGTGCTTATTTTTCTCTGTCAGTGTGTCCCGAATTTTTGGAAGGGCCATTCTTTCCAGTCCTTATTTTTCTCTGTCAGTGTGTCCCGAATTTTTCAGAGGTGCTTAATTTTAGACAGGTACCTAATTAGGGTACTTTTTAGCGGGGAATCCGAATTTGAGGTCAAAATTTAGCTAAAATGTAGACAAATTTAGACAAAATGTACCTAAATTGTACCCCTTTCTCTGTCAGTGTGTCCCGAATTTTTCAGAGGTGCATTCTTAGGGGTGCTTATTTTTCTCTGTCAGTGTGTCCCGAATTTTTTAGAGGTGCATTCTTAGGGGTGCTTATTTTTCTCTGTCAGTGTGTCCCGAATTTTTGGAAGGGCCATTCTTTCCAGTCTTTATTTTTCTTTGTCAGTGTGTCCCGAATTTTTGGAAGGGCCATTCTTTCCAGTCCTTATTTTTCTTTGTCAGTGTGTCCCGAATTTTTTAGAGGTGCATTCTTAGGGGTGCTTATTTTTCTCTGTCAGTGTGTCCCGAATTTTTGAAGGGCCATTCTTTCCAGTCCTTATTTTTCTCTGTCCGTGTGTCCCGAATTTTTGGAAGGGCCATTTTTAACAGTGCTTATTTTTCTCTGTCCGTGTGTCCCGAATTTTTGGAAGGGCCATTTCTGAGTCCTTTTTCTGTGTGACTTGGGTGGGAGCAAATCGTTGTTTGAATAACCCAAATTGTACGCCAGTCATTTTGACCAGGGCTCGCCGTTTTGAATACGAATTGGTTTTCGTTCGTTGGAATCTAATTCAATGTTTAGCGAGTGTTGTGATTCATTGCATTTTGTTGATTTGTACAGATCAGATGTATTTGTTTGATTGCTTTATTGATCTTTTCAAATAGGTAGCTATCGGGGGGTGCAATTTTTAGGGTCAATTCAGTTTAGTTTAAGCTTAAAATTATTTATATTTATTTATTTTTAGACCCTAGCTCTTAATACAACGTTTCAATCGCTTTAAGCAAACATGCAAATCTTCGTCAAGACTTTGACTGGCAAGACCATTACTATGGAAGTTGAAGCCTTGGACACCATTGAGAACCTCAAGGCTAAGATCCAAGACAAGGAAGGCATCCCGCCAGACCAGCAGCGCTTGATCTTTCCAGGTATGTTTCTATTTTTCTTTTCTGGAATTTCTGAATTTCTGTTTTGTACCAAAACTTTTGACATATATTGGATCAACTTTAAATTTTGAAAGTGAATTCTTAGGGGTGTCTTTGATTTCTAAATGGACCTACTTAGGGTAACTTTTAACGGGGAATTTTTAGTTAAAATTTTAGTTAAAAGAATTTAGTTAAAATGAAGACAAATTAGTTTAATTTGTATGTGTCATGAAAAACTATTATTTTCAGGAATTGGAGAAAAAAAATCCTGCTAAAGGACTTATGAATGGAACGAGGTTAAGTGTCAAAGAAGTACACAATCATGTATTGGTATGTACAATTCTAAATGGTGATCATGCAGGTGACACTACAGTGATACCCAAAATAAAATTGGACAGTGGTAATGAATTTCCGTTCACACTGTACCGAAAACAGTTTCCGGTAAAGCCATGCTTTGCGGTAACTATAAATAAATGTCAGGGACAAACAATCGATTATATAGGACTCGACTTAACAGTCCCAGTCTTTTCCCATGGACAGTGTTATGTCGCATTTTCGCGAGTTCGAGGATGGGACTTTATAAAAATTGCAGCTGAACCTGATAAAGGCAGCAAAGTGAAAAACGTTGTATGGAAGGAAGTTCTTTTTGAGGACGAAATAGCCAATGAAAATGAAACTCCTAAAAGGAGTAGCGGAAGAAAATGAATGAATAAATAAAAAAGGTTAGAAGGTTGAAAACCCCTGGGTAAGCCAAAAAACCCTAAAACGCCTGTCTATTGAGGAACGTTCACGTCGTGACAGGTGTTACCACCAATACCTCAAAAAAATTCTAATTTATGTTCAACGAATATATACTTACAATTATTTTACGCTTAGGAACAACCCAATCTGACCGCTGATGGCGGTGAGCATACTGATACAGACGAGGGCATACTGATGGCGGTGCGCGAAGCGATGACGAACCCAATCTCCCGCTGTGCACGCTAACCGCTTCCTAGCGAAGTGAGGGCCGCGAAGCGGCCCCACTTCGCTATGAGTTTATTATGACGTAGTCGATCTTGAGTTAAACGTTTATTTCTCTCGTCCTGAGTCTCGTTAGATCTACGTGAAATAATGCGTGAATGTTCTTGAGATAAACGTTTATTTCTATCCTCCTGAGTCTCGTTAGATCTACGTGAAATAATACGTGCATTGTCTTGAGATAAACGTTTATTTCTCTGTTCTGAACTCTCGTTGTCACGATAATTTTGTTTCCTGTTTTTAGCCTGATTTTTCTCTTTTCTTTGTCTGCCGATACTCGCTTTACCACGTTTATTTGAAGGTCTACCTGGCTTTTTCTTCAGAGAATTTTGATCGGTATGTACAGAATTTTCATCAGAATTAGAAACGTGTGTAATATTTTCATGAGTAAAGTCGAGACCGTTTTGAAAGGCATTTGTTAAAGTGACAACATCAACTCCACATTTATTAGCCAAATCAGCAAGATTATCAATGCAAATTCTCGTAAGAAATGAATGCTTTTATCGAATCATCGTCGGAAGAAGTTCCAGTAAAATGCGATTTCCAATTATCGTAATTCGTGTTCAATAGTTCGATAGCATTATTGATTGAGAAATTTTCTTGTCCGTCAAATCGTTCAAGTTCAGCAATGGTTTCGTTTTCTTGATATTTAACCTATTATTTTACAAAAGTTGTTTTCATGACAGGTTTAGATCTCGGGATCCAGTCGATAGATTTCTGTGATTTTTGGCTTATTCGATCCGGTTTCAAAAGTTATGTGGGCCAAAAATATTTTTTTCAACATTTGAAAATTTGAATTCGCGCCAAAACGTAAAAACGTGTTTTTAAGGGTTTTTCAATATGAGACTTATAAATTTTATGTTTCTATTCGATTTTAAAGCTTATTTGGAATATTGTACTTTTTAAATTTCATGGTTTGGATTCATTTTTAAGCCAATCTCACTCCTGTGTGTGGGAGAGAAGCCGAAATCTGACGGCAGCCTTGTGATACGGCGGTTGAAGCCATATAAGCCCCTTAAATAAACCCACCGGCCATTGAAGAGAACGGGCGGAATCTAATTCAGCAGGTATTGTAGCCTGAGCGGAGGCGGTTTGAAGTGGAGATCAAGACCGCCAGGTACCGTGCAGAAAGCGGGACCTATTTTTGCGTTTGAGAGACTTTGGGTGTCCTTGTAGATTTCTTTGTAGGACGTTTTCTTTTTGAGTTTAGCAAATGGTTTGTAGTGTGAAGCCAAGAGAAGAGACGATTTTATTATTATTAGGGGATGAGAAGCTCGTGTTAAACTGATATTTGCGATAAACCACACCTCGGTAGGACATCAGCAATATCACTAACTAAGAGCGTGACCAACAAACTGACACGATACAGATACGATATAAAGATTCAGAATTGATTAAAGCGAACAAAATTTTGCGAACATTCCATTTTGCGAAAATTAAATGTGGTGAATTAATAATGAATTTTTAATTGCTCATAAATTTTATTTTTCAACAGAATTAGGAAAGAATTTTCAAACACATTTATAGATTGCGATAAACTTTGACCGGAAGTTTCTGTACCAAAGTAAAAGTCGCTTTATCCTGGATGTTACATTCCTCCAGAGTGGTGCTATTTTCAAGCTCTTTACCTAAAACTTATTTATATATGTATGCTCAATGTATTACAAAAGCAAATGACTACTGCCGTGATCTAATCCCGTCATACATAATCCAGTGCGAGCTTAGAAATAAGCTAAAGCTTAAGCCTAACCTTAGCCTAAAATCTTAAGACTTAAGTCAGGTGCAAGAGGCAAAGTTGCGTGTAATAAGATTGCTTCCTGCAATAAAAATTTGAACATGGCATTCTTCAAATGCTATGGTGAGAGATTGGAGACGGGCTAGAGTCAATACAATAATTTGTTGCAAAAAAGAATATAACTCTGGTGCAAGGAATACCATTTTACTATTTGATCCTGCGGTGAAAGTACACAATGGGAAATGTTGGACCTGGGAAAACCGCTAAAATAATAAAAAATATACCTTGAAATATAAGACGGTGTCCTTCGCCTTGGATCAAACCGGCAAAAATGATAATGGTGAACAGTCGAATGTATCGAACTTGGAAAATATCTCGGATGAGTCGCGTTCCTACACTGAGACTCCGACAGGCGATAAGAAACCAATTCAAACACAAAAATAAACAGGTAAATCATTTAATCTATGATCGAATTCAGCATAGTGAAAAACTATGATGAACACTGGTTTTTCGATATTGTTTCCAAAAATATTCCTATACTTTTTCTTAAAAAGTAAAAATAACAAATGTTTAAATACCATGTGGTAAATCTACTGATGATGACCCAACTACATGGAGTCGTATAGATTTGGGGTCGAAACGACACTCTTCCATAAAAATTTTTATGTTATTTCTACTTTTATTTCAAAATAATTTACATAGGTAAACTATAAATTTAAAAACAAAAATACTATAACTCTGGTGCAAGGAATACCATTTTACTATTTGATCCTGCGGTGAAAGTACACAATGGGAAATGTTGGACCTGGGAAAACCGCTAAAATAATAAAAACTATACCTTGAAATATAAGACGGTGTCCTTCGCCTGGGATGCCTTTTTTATCTTGAATTTTCCGTTTAATTTCCTCAATGGTAGTAGAGGAGTCCAATTTGTCGAATTGCAAAGGCTTGCCGGACAAAACTTTCACAGTAATATTCACCATTTTACCGCCTAAAATTTTTATTATTGTTTAGGTCAAAAATTTTTATCTGTAAAAGCAATACTTTGGAAATTTTTATGGTCCTAGTATTTTTCAAATGCAATTGAAATCGATTTATTATGATAGCTTTGTAAATATTTAATTTTTTTCCGACTATTTCTTAGCTCGAAAATAAATAAAATAGGGCATGTCACATCATTTTTCTTGGACACAAATTTTTTTTGTCACAAGTTGGCAATATTGTAAGAGAAATTTTACAGGAAGATTGTGCATTTACATTTACGGTAGAATCTCTTCAAACCGACATTTTTCAGAAAATAGTGTGATGTAGGTTGTGTAATCACGCTTGCGAAATGTAATGGACTCAGGCCCGTAGCCAGAAAAAATTTTCGGGGGGGGTTGAGATTTCAGGGGGGGTTGAGAAGAGAAAAAAACGCATTTTTGGGGGGTGCATTTTTCAAAATTTTCTCCAAAATTTTTAAAACCAGGGGGGGGACCCTATTGATTTTTTTTGGCTTCCAAATTTTGGGGGGGGGGGGGGTTAAAAAACCCCCCCAACCCCCCCCCTGGCTACGGGCCTTAATGGACCCTCTCTAAACCGATACCTCTTGACGACGAAAGAGAAAACTGTCGGTTTAAAGAGGTTGGACTGTAATAAGTTTATTAATTTCTTATACATATTTTAATTTTGCATGAATTTTTAATTCAATTTTAAATTTTGCTATATTCATAACATCATTTCAATAACCGTAAATAGTTTGTGATTACCGTAAACTCTCTAATTTAAGTCTTATGGATATAATTACTCAACCAGAAAACAATTTGGAATTTGAAAGTCAATGACAAGTTTTGGCATTGGCGTTTTTCTTACGCACATCGGCGCCAAATGCACTGGAGCCGTCTCAAAATGTGTTTCAGCCATGTTTTTGTCGAGAGTTGGCCGAGATTTTTGTTTTTTGGCGTTCTGCCCATTTTCTGTTTTTGGGGGTTCTGTGGCGGGATTTTTTGACCCCGGGGGTTTTCGGGTACGGGGAATCCGAATTTGACCTCAGATCATGGGTGGTCCCACCACGAAAGTTGGGAAAATTGCGTTTTTTGGTAAAAAACGGCCCAAAAATGACCATTTTTGATGCGTTACGTTAAAAATAATTGCAGATTCGGAATCAGCGCATCGAATTACCCCTAGAAACACATTTGGCTGACATTCCAAAAAAATTTCATTTTTTGGCCATAGGGGGTACCACATGGATTTTTAAAAAAATCGATTTTTTGAAAATGTGGAAAAATTTTCTGCAATGAGTGTTTTTAGGGGTAATTCGATGCGCTGATTCTGAATCTGAAATTTTTTTTTTTCATATCACGTCAAAAATGGCCATTTTCGGACGATCTGTTGAGCGTTTTTTCGTCTCAAGTTCGAACCCCAGGTCCGTCAATAATTTTTTTTTCTCGCGAAATTCCAAAATTTTTTCCTACAAATAACCACAAATTCTTGTTTACCGGACCACAATTGATTAAAAATTTGGAACTGTAAAATGAAATACCATCAATACGAATTTTCTGGCACCATTTTGTGACAAATTTCGCCCAAAAACGCCAAAAAACGCAATTTTCCCAACTTTCGTGGCGGGACCACCCACGATCTGAGGTCAAATTCGGAATCCCCGTACCCGAAATAGGGTAACTACCAAAAATCCCAGTCCATTTCGGACATACTGCTTCGCATTTTCTCCAAAATACCCAAAAATGGCCATTTTTGGGCAAAAAAATCTTAAAAATTTCATAACAAGCAAAAGCTCTGAGAGATGTTAGAAATTTTATGAAAAAGTAAAATTTGAGGTGTTGCTCGACCATTCTGTACAAGTGAAATATTCATCTCTATGTTTAAAATGAAAATCTGGGGCCTCAAAGTTGGCACATTTAACACTGAAAAACGCAAAGTATACCAACTTTGAAGCCCAAAATATTAATTTTAAACATAGGGACGAATATTTCACCCACGGGATATGATAGAGCAACACCTGAACTTGCGTCCTGGCAAAAAATATCCTTGACATCTCAGAACTTTATTTTTGGCTGAAAACGGCTGGGACGCTTTTTGAGACACTTGGCGCCGATGTGCCGCGTGCAGATTTTAGTGGGCATCTTTCACTGTTAGATTCTTTAGCGGCGCGAGAGAAAAATGCCACAGATTCGCAGTGATTGTAGTGCGGAGCTAGCCTCAAAATTTGAATATGGAGCATACTACAATCTATATTTTCTCTTTCATTGAAATGAACGTTGAGGGCACTTTTTTATTTATTCCTTTACTTTTAATACACTACCTTTAAAATAAATATATTTGGTGAGCTGTAAAATTAAAGTGTTATTGTACAGCACATTTATTGTTGCTCATAAGCAAATAAAAGCATAAAGTGCATCACAAGTGATTAATTTTTAGATAAGAATTCCAGGAGTGAAAGAGTAATACAAATATATTACAAATGAAAATACATCGAAAACGCAAGTGATTTGAAACTATAAAATGTCCGCAAAGTTGGAAAAAAATTTTTTTGAGAAAGATGTTTTTCGCCCTTTGTTTGCATAAAATTTGGCAATCGATTCGATTTTGTTTGGCGTGTGCACATAAATAGTAATCGGATTCATATGTTTTCGAATATTGGATTCCTATATGACAGCAAATATTTTTCCGTTACTTGTAAACTAATTTCTTTTCTTGAACAAGTAATTATCGTTAAGCCGATTTGATAAACGAATTTAAAGCACACGCTACCGAGTATTAACGGCTTAGTTGCTTTGTAGGACTCCATGCTTTATGTGTCAATATATGGAGGTGCATTGAATCTTTGTTTCCACAATCTATGTTCATTTGTACTTTTTTAGTTTCTGTGCCATAAAATAAGTAAAAATATAATTTTTTAGATATTATCCATAGTAGTTTTGTTTATTCAAATAATTCTGATAGTTAGAGTTTTATAAATCATCCAACAAACCCGGAAGGTTTTTTTAAATTGGGGGGGAGAAAATCAATTTGCACCCATTTTGGTCACTTACATCAAACTGGATATTACAGGTTAGCCCAATTTTCCTGAAGAAAATTAATTTGTTCAACACTATTTATAATTGTGAAACATCTAGTAACAGCGAAAATTAACTTTAGGTACTTTTTGGATAATAAAAATGACAAAAAATTGTTGTAAAAGAAACGAAAGAATTTATATACACTACGAAATTCAATATATCCAGTATATATATATTCAATATATAATAGGTGATACAATTGTACTAATTTACTAATCGTCTTTATAGGCGCTGTAAATTAAAATACGAAATTACTGGAAATCAGACAACGCAATCTGTTGGGGGTTTTTCGTCTCAAGTTCGAACCCCAGGTCCGTCAATCATTTTTTTCTCGCGAAACTACCGAATTTTCTTAAAAATAACCACATATTCTTGCTTACCGGACCACAATTGATTAAAAATTTGGAACTGTAAAATGAAATACCATCAATACTAATTTTCTGGCACCATTTTGTGACAATTTTCGCCCAAAACCGCCAAAAAACGCAATTTTCCCAATTTTCGTGGCGGGACCACCCACGATTTGAGACCAAATTCGGATTCTCCGTGCCCGAAATAGGGTAAGTACCAAAAATCCCAGTCCATTTCGAGCGTTCTACTTCACATTTTCAGCAAAATACACGAAAATGGCCATTTTTGGGCAAAAAAACCGAAAAAATGTCGAAATGGGCGCAAATTTACTCTTGTCCAAGATTTTTTATGAAAAAGTAAAATTTGAAGTGTTTCTCGATCATTCTGTACAAGTGAAATATTCATCTCTACATAATTTATTAAAATCTGGGGTCTCAAAGTTGACCCATTTTACACTGAAAAACGCAAAGTGTACCCACTTTGAGAGCCCAGATTTTAATAAATTATGTAGAGACGAATATTTCACCCACCAGGTATGATAGAGCAACACTTCAACTTGCTTCCTGGCAAAAAAAATCTTTCATAAGAGTAGATTTGATTTTTGGCTGAAAACGGCTGGGACGCTTTTTGAGACACTTGGCGCCGATGTGTACGTTACTCGATGAGATCTACACGAATCAGCACTTAGTTTTTCTCAAGATGGCTTGTGCGCCAATGTGGCTGTTGGAGGGGCCAGAATTAGACAGTGGTAAAACTTAGAGGGGCTTAAATTATAGAGCTAACGGTATACCAATTGATTAATTATTATATTAATTATTAACCCACCCTTAACATTCACCCACAGCTTCAGCCCTTTCGTGTTCATATCGTCACGTCCAGATTTTACAGGTTTACCATTTTTGTCATTTATACGCATTTCCGTTATATCGCCCTTTTCGATGCGCAATTCTTCCACAATATGAAGGAAAACTATTGACGCCCAAGTTTCATTCGCCGTTACATAGACCGACCTCTCCGTTGGATCACCGTCTATTGTGAACTTCACTTCTGTAGCCATTGGGACAAAAACTTTTGGAGGATTGCCCCATTGCAGCAGATCAGTATCGGGTGATACATCTTTCTCGGGAATTCCACCATGGGATGGTTCAAATGCCAGAAACATGTCTAAGACATTCGGATCCTTCTTTTTCGTTGTGAGCTTTTAGCAATATGTCGACCTTTGTTTCCAATTCGGCAACGTCGTTCTTATTTTCGAGTGTAAGTGTGTATGTTTCGTCAAAAGGCTCAGTTTTCCAAGCGTCATTTTGCATAGCTAATTTATGTACTTGCACTTTAATCGAAATAGCTGAAACAGACATTCTGACTTTAAATGGCGAGGAATGAAACATAGGTGTTGTTTTTACAGGAACATATGGTAGTTTTATGTCGAAAAAATTCTTTGAAGTTGGTAAATTAAATATATAGTTTTACATATTTAAAATTCTGACATTAATTATTGAATTGTGAAAATTAAAATTAGTAAAATTAAAAATATCAAAATTTTGCCGTTTTTAAAATTTTAAGCTATCATTTATAAAATTCAATTCCCATGAGATGAAAATGAAAAGCTAATAGATCAAGAAGGTCCGGCGAACCAGCAAATGCTTCTTACGATCTTGATCTCAATCAGTTATACCAAAGTGATGAAAACAATGTGTATCGAAGAAGGAGAGCAATTCTAATAACAAAAAAGTTAACGAATTATGACCGTCGCAGATGTCGAGCTAAAAAAATATTAGGTTCTGGAATAAATTTGTAGTTTTATTATTTATCGCGTTAATAAATTATATCGAATTAATTCATTTTATTTCATTTGCGTACGCATCAAAATGGGACGAGCACTGCTTTTCATACACCAACTGCACAGAAAAATACAGAAAAGTAGTTGGCCGCAGAGAGGAAGAGCGAAAAACAGTCCTGGCCGAAAATATTTCAGGCACACTTTTACATTAGGCAGACGTTTAAATAAAGCAGACACAAATTTATTGCACAAAAAGCTCTCCCAATAAACTAAAACTTCATAACGCTTTAATGTTTGCTGAGTTTTCTTTCGAAATACTCTTTTGATGCTCAACAGAATTTTCCAGACCATTTGGATGCGTTACGAAAATAGAGTGAGACACAGGGAAACCGATGCACCGAAATTGTGTTCGATTATTCTTCTCTGTTTGCGCCGATGCACACATAAACAAGCACGCGTAGTCATTTCATTTAGTTAGGTAAGTTACTCGAAGGCATCAAAATGAAACCCGCGCTGTTTCCTACACATTGACTTACCAGTCAGCCATCCATCTCAAAAGAAAGGCAGTAAATACAGAGAAGACACACATAAACAAAGTCCGCTCGCTAATTTAATTCAATTTCATTTGCGTACGCATCAAACCAGGACCAGCGCTGTTTTTCTACACACTGACTGCATATACGAAGTCAGCCGAAGAGAGGAAGAGCGAAAAACAGTCCTGGCCGAAAATATTTTAGGCACACTTTTACATTAGGCGTCAATTTGTAAATCGACTTTTGGAAAGTTTTTCCACTTCTGCAAATTTCGGGTAACAAATCCAGGAGGTTCTGATGTCGCTGATGGAGCTTTTGTCGCACTCGCTCGTTTCTTCACAAAATTAAAGAAAAACTTAAAATAAAGGACAAATTTTTCGATTAATTTTTTAAAAGTTTCAAATTCCCTCTTTGAATTTTAATCATTTTCAGCTAACAATTTTGAATTTAGATTTTGAATTACGGAATTTTTCTTCTAGACTCCTTGAAAAAACTTGATTAAGAACTAATTTTTGCTTTTAATCAAAAACTTTAATTAACTTTTAAAATTTTAATTTTTAAATTCATTGTAAAAACTAAATTTGATTTTTATTTTATTTTGCCCAAATTACCCAAAATTTTGTAAAAAATCCGAAAAGTTCGAACAATAAATCGGATTTAAATCCCTAAAATTAAACTACACATAAACATTTTGACACAAAATGTACACGATAGCCATAAAATTCTTGCATTTTTCCGTCATTTTCTATGCCAATATGTAAAAATATCTGAAATCAATGAAACTACAAGTTGCCACAGAATTACTACAAAACAAACATATAGTGAAATATTTCCCAACGAGGGATCCAGACAGCCCCAACGGGGCTGATTCGCCAACAGTCCTCTCCGGATTTCTTTATATCAGCCGGAGTGTTCGAGAGTAATCATGTCAGCAAATCCAGCGTTCTCGGTCAGGTCAAGTGAGAGTCCAGCATTCTTGGGCCAGGGCCAGTTCAGCTTTATTGGGGGCAGAGACAGTTCAGCTGAGCTGACTGTTCGCAAGTTAGCGAGGAAGCAAGTCCAGCGTTTTGGGTAAGCGACAGCCATAAAAGCACCTCTAAGATTTCAGTTTCAGAAAATTTTGGACTGACGGACAAAAATAAGTACCCCTAAGAATGTAGGTTTTGGCAAAAAAGGTATATGTCACAAAAAACTCCCCTAAGAATGCAAGTTTTGAGTAAATTTAGGTAGATTTATGTAAATTTAGACCTAAAATTCGGATTCCCCGCAAAAAATTGTCCTTATTAGGTATTTTTAAAAATTAAGCACCTCTAAGAATGCATCGTTGAAAAATGAAATAAGCACCCTTAAGAATGAACTTACAAAACGCCGAAATTCAAAATTGAAATACAGAGTGGGCCAATTTTATCGCCCGTACTTCTTTTTCGATTTTTGGAACACTTTTCCAATCATGTTGAACTGATTTTTTACACAATAAGCTAGACACTTTAAGCATTTTTTCTTTAAGAATGCGCTGATTCCGAATCTGTAATCAGTTTTTCGGGCGAGTTTGAATTTTTGGCACTTTTTGCTAAAAATTCGATTTTTCAAAATTCATAGGATTTTTTCCTGCAAATGGCGTTTTTAGAGTAACTTTGATTGAATGATACTGTTTTTGAGAATAGCTTTTTTATAGTTAAAAAATCTAAAAAATGTTAAATTCTTTTCAACAGCTGTGAAAAATATATTTTAAAAGAATGCTAAAATAGAAAACTTTCAAAACGTTTAGGATATTAGAAGGTTTAAAAATTTATTCTACATTATTTCAAACTGTTTAAATATGCGTCAAATTTATTTAAAGCAATAAATCTTCCATTCTAAAATTGCCTGCTCCAACGGAAACGCTTTTCGCTGTTTCCAAATCTTTAATTATTTTTTCAATATCCTTGGAAAAACATCATTTTTTGGCAAAAACGAGTGTTTTTACGGAGCAATTTGCGTAAAAAAGACAAACGAAGAATAAATTAACTTAGCTATCAAAATTTGATGCGGATTATTTTTAGGTTGATCTGATCAGGATGATAGATGGTAACTGTTTCTCTTAGTTTTGATATCCCACAAACCATGTCACTCATATTCCCGAGCTCTTATGCAAACATGTTACAGTGTTCCCAGTAATATGAGAGAAGATTAAATGAATCGACTCTTTTCCACCATAAAAGTTTTAAAATATGGTTTGGCATAACATGGTAGAAAAACAAATCCAAGTAACTGTAATTGATGCGGATTAATGTTGGATATGGGTAGGATGATAGTTGAATTTAATTTTTTTCGCGACCCGGTCCTAACTTTTCGAGACCTATCGATTGAGCTATCACTCGCCTCTGGCTAATGACTAGATCGCGAGATCTGGCTCTTCCGGACAGACCACGGAACGACATCAGCGGCTTAACTGTTGGGCATGTGGGAGAGAATACAAGACATAGGCCCCTGGTTCTTATTTGATGCGTACGGAAATGAATGAGCGGACTTGTTTATGTGTGCATCGCTATAGAGAGAGAATCTAAGACAATTTCAGAGCATTGCTTTCCCTGTGTAACACCAAAGGAGTACCACATCGGCCCAAAAATTGGACAAAAAATTCAACTTTCCGAAGACTCCTGGGAAAATCGATATCCTACCCAGAAATGTGAGACGTATCTGAATCCGGCGTTGATTTTTCCTATAATTTTCGTTGCTCTGTAATTTTTATAACTGCTTTTCTATAAAAAGTACTGCAAAATCCCACCTTGCAATTAAGATTGGGAAAAATTGGATTTTTTCCCAATCTTTTTTTGTTTTTTACAATTAGAATATGACTCTGAAATAAATGCATTTGCATTTTTGTACGAAATAATAAAATGTCAGCTTCAAAACAAATGGCAATTTTATAGTGAATTTCTTGACGTTAATAGCCTGCTAGTAATCCAACACAATTCCCTGGTCTATATGTCCCAAAATGGATCAAAAACAATTTCTCTTTTCAAAAAATTAACAGAGAGTTATCGAAACTCTCTGATAATTTCTTTCCACCGAAAAGGCCCTTTAAATTGGCGCCGATAATATATTGTGTTGGCATTCTGCTATCCATTGCATCAAATCGATTCTTTCCAAATTCTCTTGATGCTGTTCTACTGCCATTTTATTGGCAGATTAGCTGCCAGTTTTTCATTTTGGATTTAATGATTGTTATGTAAAACTGGTACTGAAATGTAAAAAATATAATAATAATCTTTTCGTCAAAATTTTGATAAAAATATCATGCACCGAGATATTTTTACACATGAATTGCGCAATTTTAATTTATATTTAAATCATTCAAAAATTTATTTAGAAATTTCATCTATTGAAGCGAAGGAAATGCGCCGACTATTGAAGCAATTTAAGTCCGCTCGACTGAATGACAAGCAGACGAATTCCGAGAATGAAGCTCAGGAAACAAAAGTAAAGAAAAGCCAATCGAACGACAAGTGGGTTTTTAATCAAAAGTTAGCATTGATAAATAGTTAACATTTTAAGCATACTTCAAAGTAATAAAAATTATTTGTTAAAAATTATATGCAAATTTTGAAGTAAATTGGATCATTTTTTCTCATCTAGGCCCGTATGCACACAGAATCATAGTAGAATTTTCTAGCAGATGCAAACGTAGACATAATGCAAAAGGAGAGAGGCAGAAACTAGGATTTCTGTGTTCATATGGGCCGTAAACTTGGAATCTTTGGAAGGTCTTGTTTGAATCTTTTCATAACTTGGATCTCATTTCTGGAAAACGTTCTCCAAACTGAACAAATAAACTTTATTATATTTCAGAATTCCAAACATCGCTGCAATGGATAACGGAACGATGGTGGAGGCGTTTAAATTTCTGAACTATTACCAGCTGGCAACGAACAGTCTTGTCTCGAAAAGATATTGGAATTTGATTCGCACTCACAGACATAAATTGGCACTTCTTGACGTCGACGAGATTTACATGGTGAGAATTTAATTTATTGGTTTGGCAAGAAACTCTTTGCACCTTTGAAAGCCAATTTATCCACTCTAACCTATTTCGCAGGATTGATCGTTATTCCGTCTGTCTGTAGCTTTCAGTTAGGTACCTTCCAGACCAAATACGTGGTTGTGTGATAGCTCTGGATGTGATGGGTGTCGGAATCCAAAAATTTTTGATCTTGGCCCACAAAAATATATGATATGGGGTACGGCGTGTTTTGCGCCCTATTTATGCCTACCTTTTTTCGTCTGTTAAAGAGCGCTTACGTTGTATTTCTCCCTTTTCATGCCGCCTTCATTAGATTTTCTCTTCTTTTCAGCTGGAGGTGAGATTGCATTGTCTTTCTTTCTCTGCCAGTCCTCCAGACTAGAGTTATTTGAGACAATATAAAGGCGCTGCCTGGGTTTAATTGCCCAAGTTTGATCTGGTTTAATGTTCCTGCCCAACAATGCTGTGGCACTCGAACAAATTTTCGGATTGCCGTTTTCGGATGGCACGGAAATTATCGACGGTATTTCTCTAAACATCTGCTAGATTTTTGTGTACTATTTCTCAAAAATTTTTGTTCTGCTCATAGTTAGCAGTACTCTCTCGCTGTGCGAGATAGTACTGCTAACTATGAGCAGACGGTTAGAGAAAAAGACATTTTTCGATCAAAAGCATCTACAGGGATGATTTTTTGCACCGGGGTTTTCGTTGGTGCTGAATCTGACGGCAGATTCGAGATTTATCCTCACGAGGTGATGTTATTCTGATCAGGTCTCTAAAGAGGTCCGATTCAAATTTGGGTTGTTTCCCTTCTTGTCTTGTCGTCAATTTTTGAAAGTGCATTCAGTCAGAAACACAAATCAGCCGCCAATAGCTTCCGGCGGAGACAATTTTCGGAAAAAATCAATTGGGCCCAGTTGACGTCAATTTTGGAAAGTGCATTCTTTGATGTGCTTATTCACTGTCACACTTTCAAAATTTTTGGGAAGTGCATTCATAGGAGTGGTTATTTTCGTCCACTATTTCGTGACAATTTATGAGAGTGCATTCAGTCAGAGACACAAATCAGCCGCTAACAGTTTTCGGAAAAAATAGTAATTTTTAATAATAATTTTCGGAAAAAATCAATAGGGCCCTATTGTCATTTTTCCCGTCCGGGCAAAAGTGCGGTTTTAGACGTTAAAATCTAAAATAGGTACAAAAACCCACTTTATGTTTTTGAGGTATATACCAGGCCTGCATCCGGCATTTCGAAAAGCCGGACCGGATACCGGATAGTAAAAAAAAGCCGGACCGGATACCGGATAGTGCAAAAACACCGGATATTGACCGGATACCGGATATCCGGATAACCGGATATTTCAATTTTGGCGCCAAATTTGAAAATTTTTTCCAATTTTGACGTTAATTTGCAAAAAGTTTACCTAAATGGGTGCTTTTTGTTTCCTTTTTATTATAAATGTGCAAGATTAGGATAAGCGTTGTAAAAATTCAAGTATTTGAACAACTTTTAGCGACTTTTTTGGCTATTTTATTGCAATATATGAGCAATTTTAATCAATTTTACCACTATTGACAATTAAACGTTTTCACACTTTTCCCCGTTAACTTTAACGACTTCATTGGGGTTCCAATATAAGAACTATAACATTTCACTAATCAAAGTTATACAGAGCTAGGAAAAAGTAATTGAAAATTAGAAGGAATTTTTGAAAATTTTCGAAAAATGGTCAAGATTTTTAATGTCAATTTTTGGCAAACAGCGGTATTTTTCAAAAAAATTCGTCTTCGGCGCTATTTTGTTACAGTTTGGCCTTCAATTTGCTAAATGAAAACAGCGCCGCAGGCAAAATTGTTGAAAATTGGAAAGAATAGAGTCAATTTCATTGAAAAATGCGTACCAAGTTGTTGCTACCAATGCGCAAAAAGTACGTGAAAATAGCAGGCGAAATTTTTTGAAGTGTTTAGTTTATTTGACAATCAAATTCTAAAATGCTATAACTGTATTACTGAAAAAGATATAGAAAAGAATGAGTTTTAACGAAATAAAATTAGTTTAATTGGGTAAAATAGTGAAATAGAACGGAAAAGTTAGAAAGAAAAATAGCGCCGCAGGCGAAATTTTTTCGAAAAATTATGCTGTATGCCAAAAAATTGACACTGAAAATTTTGAATATTTTACAAATGGACGAAATATGGATAGAAACTCCGGTTCTTAATCAAAATTAGACAAAATATCTCAATCTGGCGAGAGATTTAACGAAATTTTTTCATAAATTTTTGCCTGGGGCGCTTTTTTTTTGCCGGCCCAAAATTTTGGAAAAACAGTGAGACATGAACCGAAGTCACAAAATCATCAATCGCAAAAATGGACAGAATCTGGATGGAGACTAATGAGTTATCACGAAATAAAACTAGTTGGAAAAAATGGACAAAAACGAAAATCAGGCAAGAGTTTTAATGAAATGCCTTTAGTTAATTTGGTAAAATACTGAAAGAGAATGGAAACGTTAGAAGAAAAAATAGCGCCGCAGGCGAAAATTTTTTGAAAAATTACGCTGTATGACAAAAATTGACATTGAAAATTTTGAATATTCTACGAAATTTTCAAAAATTTTCGCCTGCGGCGCTGACTGCATTCTTAGGGGTGCTTGTTAATATCCGGTGCATCCGGCGGACCCCCCTAAAATCCGGATACCGGATGGCGAAAAACACCGGATAACCGGATGCAGCCCTGGTATATACCTAGAAATCCTCACCCTACTAATGACTAAGAGGTGTATTGAAGAGAAATCGCAAACTAACGTGCTATTAATTAAAGTTTAAATTTTAACATTTAAATTTGCGAAATTTTAGACTGATTATGCAAATCAACAACGATCTGTCATCAAAGTGTTCAAGAACCTGTTCAAGAATCAAGTTCCTGCTTTCGTTAGAATATTCAATGAAGAGCTCTCTTCGGAAGAATACAACAAATGGATCGTTCGCCACGGATATTCGAAACAGGTTCCAGTTGATGGTCAAATTGCCGGGAAGGATAGCACAGAAAATGATCGCGGCATTTATGATTTTTGGGCTGACGTAGTATCAAAGTATGACAATTTTATAAACTTAATAAATAATGTTTGGTTTTATAATAAAACCATTCCAAATTTTAGATTCAAATCATTGCCACGACATCTCCGCGACCGTATTCATTGCCGCAAAAGTAGAACTCAAGAATAAGACCTGGCCTCTATTCCAGCATTTCATCCGTCTCCTCATGGATCCGTTCATTTACATTCGCACTCTGATATTGAACCCTCAAAAACATATTTTCACATTGTTGGCTGGAGCAATGAACCCAGACCGTGACCGTTTGCAATGTAAACGCCTGAACGTTGATTTCAATGCCGACACTCAAAAATTCATTGTTTGGATAAAGGATCATGTGCGCTGTGACGAATGTGAAATTTACGTCGATAGCGATTCGAATTATGATGAAGAATTGCTTGATTTATTTCTGACTGGAGCGCCTTGTACATCCGCGATTAACATCATAAATTATGACCTTTCAAAAGTCATCGTCGATTTAGTGCAGGTAAATAATCCCCCCAGTAAGCTAGCCCGGATTTTCCGTGACCTGGAAAATTCAAATTTGAATTCCCGCCTTTTGGCATTCTGTTCATTTGTCACTTTTACCTTTTTTCACCCAAAATGTGATTCTTAGGGGTGCTTAATTTGTCACTTTTACCTTTTTTCACCCAAAATGTGATTCTTAGGGGTGCTTAATTTGTCACTTTTACCTTTTTTTCACCCAAAATGTGATTCTTAGGGGTGCATATTTTGTCACTTTTACCTTTTTTTCACCCAAAATCACCCAAAAAATGATTCTTAGGGGGCATATTTTTTTAACTTTTACCTTTTTTCACCCAAAATGTGATTCTTAGGGGTGCATATTTTGTCACTTTTACCTTTTTTCACCCAAAATGTGATTCTTAGGGGTGCATATTTTGTCACTTTTACCTTTTTTCACCCAAAATGTGATTCTTAGGGGTGTATATTTTGTCACTTTTACCTGTCGACCTCACCCTAACCATATACGCGAGGCGCCGGAGGCGGCGAGCCAGTCCTGTGGTCGGGCGCGGAGCGCCCGACCTTCTCCCTTGGAATGTGAGGGAACTTGGAACATATAGGCATAATGTACACAAAACTTTTAATCGGACTCCCGTAAGGAGTCGGATGAGGGCCGAAGGCCCGAAATAGTCTCATGCTGCTCTACTCCCGAACAATCCTTACTCCCGAACAACCCAATCTGACCGCTGATGGCGGTGGGCATACTGATACAGACGAGGGCATACTGATGGCGGTGCGCGAAGCGATGACGAACCCCAATCTCCCGCTGTGCACGCTAACCGCTTCCTAGCGAAGTGAGGGCCGCGAAGCGGCCCCCCACTTCGCTATATTTAATAAAATAATAAATTAAATAACATATTTAATGCTTGATATCATTTTTGTCAAAAAAGATATTATCAATACATTATTCATGTTCCATCTTGACTGCCATTTTAAGTCTTGTCGAAATGTTAAATTAGGCCGAAAACTAATTTGGGTTAGATACACGGACAACAATATTTACATTTGTTTATATTTCAGAAGTTCATGGGTCTCGCAAACCGCAACGAATACCAAGTTGTTGAGTCAATTCGAGGCGATGTCGACGACCGAAGAGTTGCCGAAGAATTTAAGTGTAATGAATTTATTGCCGAAGAAGAACAATACGAAGAAAGCGATTCAAGACAAGTCATTGGATTCATGAACAAAGATATCGGGAAGAAATTAACGCTTTTGTGTCTAAATAGTTTTTTCACTTTATGGGGTCGTGGCTCTTTTTCCCCAAATTGGGGGGGAGGATTTCAAATTTGTAATGTGAACCATTCTTTATGTTTGTGATGTAATCTCGAGAACGAAAGAAAAGAAACGCTCTGTTTTTAAGGAAAAATCAAATTCTAGAACACATTCTGAAACGAAGAATTGCCGGTTCTTTCTCCCCATGGGAAAGGCTCAAACGTAGAGAGATAACACCGCCTTCATTAATTGCGAAATTCGCATTTGAATGGGCTCAATAATTTATACTAGTTGGAATTTTTATCGGACTAAACCTGTACTGTTATTATTCTCTGTCTGCAGCGTTGCTTACATAAACAAGTCCTATAACTCATATCATTTGTTTATGTCACAAAATAGAACATATCCCGGTTTCAATATACAGTCAGGTACTCGTTTATCAGCCAAACTGTCCGGATAAGTGGGAAATCCGGAAAACGGGGGTCTTGATAACAGGTACCTGATTGTACTGATATGCCCGTTTCAACTGAAAGACGGAAAAGTAGAAGAACAAACTTACGATTTATACATTTTATTAAAAGTTAGAAATTTTACACATTCCGCTTCACCGATTTTCATCCCAAATATCGCACGTAAAAGGTTGTGATCTTTAATTCGTTAAAATTCAATTGAAATGAGAAAATTTTTTTCAGAAATGTCAAACGAAAATTCCATTTAATATATATTTTTGCCGTTTTATTGTTAAAAATATCGCGTCCTTCCATTGTTACATAGCGAACAAAATTTTTATTTGAACGGAAAATGTTATTATATAAAGGAAAAGCGGTAAAAGGACGAGCATTACACTTACAATGTCAAATTGGTTCTTGACACTCGGTTTGACTTTCGCCGTTATTTCTCTGGTCTCCGCAGTTCCTGTTGAGGATAACGACAAGTGCGGTGTATCGGATTTTCCGGATGATAATATTGGCGAACGGGTATCTTTTTTTTACAATTACTTATTGTTCAAATTAATGCTGGTGTCTGGCATAGTGATTTCTTTCTATCTTTTTCCTTAGAATTCAGAGGCATTATGTTTCACAGACATCTCGCAAAAAAAACTCAAGGAAGTCACTAATTATTACAACATTATCCTGAAAAAGGTCTGCTATGCAATACAATACAAATCGGAGTATAAAGAAAATTGTCATTATACATGTTTTTGCAAGGGATTTTATGGAATTTCCCCTATTGAGGATCCCCCTATTGATTTAAAAATTTTAAAGATTTTACCAAAATTCCGAATTTTTGGTCAAAAAGTTGATTTTTTTTCCATAAATTTGGCTGTTTTCAACTCATTTTTTATAAATTTGTCAAAAATTTATCAAAAATTAGCAAACTTATTTAAAAAAATTCTAATTCACGCTAAATATTTGAAATTTTTAACCGAAAATTCGGTTATCTGGACTAAACTGTCCTGAAAGCATTTTTCCATACAAATTTCCCTCGTTATCCGGACCCTCACTTATCCGGACAGAATCGGCCGGTCCCGATCTGTCCGGTTAAACGAGGGAAGACTGTGTATGATGGAAAAGCTCGAAACATATGTTTTTTCGCGGTTTTGCGACGAACAGAGAACTGGGAATTTGCTTACGGCGCAAAAAAAATTAGAAAACCATTAGGTGAAAACCACCAACTATAAATCATACAGCAATTACATCATTTAACAGAGAGTTTCGAATAAATTATTTCCAGATCATTAACGGTGCTAAGGTTCCACAAGGCAAATATCCATGGCTTGCCTTCATGCCACATCCTGGATGCACAGCCACCATTGTGTCAAGAAACTACATTCTCACTGCTGGCCACTGCGTGTAATTATTATGCAACAGTTAAAAATGCCAATTTGTAACAAAAACTGCCAAAAAAACTAAGACACAAAGTATAAGGTAACTATACCTTTCCGTCGCTAGATCGGTGAGAGTGAGGTAGCGTTGGAAAGCCCTTACCAGGGAGGTCCCCAAGGTGTCATTTTTTCCGGTTGGTCGTGAAATTGTTTTTCGCTAACTTTTAAGGACATAATGCAGAAAGCTTAAGTTTCCCCTACTCTGAAGCTTGCTTCTATTGAAAAAAGGCAAATGGTGATTCTATAAAAAGGCAAAATCTGGGGCAGACGGTCAGAAAACGTGTGAGAAAGAGTGTGGTTAGACGGGTAGAGAAAGCGAGAGAGCATAAACAACCAATCCAGTCTCTCTCCTTTTAATGGTAAACAACTCGCTCGTTTGTTACCAACAACTCCCTGTGTGTAGCCAGCTCTCTCTTTCTCTCTCTGTTTGTTTTACCACGCTCTCTCCCACATTATTTCGTCATTTTCTGGTTGTTTTTTGTGTGTACCCCGTAGTGATTTTTTGGGGTTTTCAGGGGCGGGGAATCCGAATCCGGTGGCGGCGCGCGCCCGATGAGTTTATCCAATTTTTGGCCGTTCTAAGGGTAATTTTTCGCGGGGAGTTCTAATTCAGGGTCAATTTCCTGGTAAGTCAACTAATTTAGGTTTAGTCAACCAAATAAAAATAAGAAAAATTGACCTAAAAGTTGGCTGTAAATTTTTAGATGTGTAACTTATCCTCCTCCTTCTACTCCTCAACCTTGCGATCCGTAAGCCAATATGAGAATCAAATAATTTCAAAAACATCACGTTTTAGTATTGATGTCAGTATGTTGACTGTCGTAGTGGGGTCGGTAAACAAGACGAAAGGCCAAGAGCTCAAAGTAAAAAATGCTATTCATCACAAGAAATTTGTATTTCCTTCCCCAAAAGACGAAGGTGTTTTGCACGACATTGGACTACTAGAGGTAGAATTTTTATAGAAAACACATTTATAGCTTGTCTCTAAAATTTTCTCACCCGATTTCATGTTTTACGCCAAACAACCCTTAAAAGGACATTGTTCGGGCTTATAAGTGAGCATACTAATTAGCTTTAGGCATGCGGCCACCAACGGGCTTAGGTTTAAGCTTCCAAAAAGCCCAAGCTTAAGTTTAATTGGAGCTCGTAATTTCTCCGTTGTACCGAAGTAGACACAAAATCCCATAAAAAAGACTTAGGTGACAAATGTCACAAGCTCCAAATGTGGTATAGCTGCTTACACTTTACAAAATGGTTACAGGTTGACTAGGTTACACTTTACAGGTTGACTAATAGAGTTTCATGTTTACCTATGAGCTGCTCTTCACAAGAGCAATACAGTCGAATTCCAGTTAAGAATACACCCTTTGGTAAGGCTAAAGTGTAAACTTAACCGAACTGTAAACTAAAGTAGGCGTAAACTTAACTGGAATTCAACTGTACTTTGGAATAAACAGCATACTTTAAATGCAAAATTAATATTTTTATGTTTAATTTTGTCGTTATTATGGATAAAAGAAGCTCCATAAATATTTTCATCAGATAACTACTTGTACTTTTCAGCTTGAAGAACCGCTTAATTTTACCAAGAATATTCGCAGAGTGTGCTTGAGTGGCAAACACCAGGAAGGTGATCCAAAGAAGAAGGTTGTGATTACCGGTTGGGGTGGTACGTAAAATACATTTGTGAGATTATAACATCAAAATACTTCAAAATTTCCATCTAGCCAAGTCCCGAAATTGTTTGGTAATGTCTGGTACGTACATCACCAAATGTTAGTAGAGAGATTTTTATTTCTAGATATTATGCGTTGACTTTTCTATAACACACAATAGCTGACAGTTTCATGATTTAGCCTAACGGAACAGGTCTTCTCAAAACGAGCAAAATCTTCTGTCATACAACGCCAAAATTTGCCTGATTTTACACTCAGAAAAAGGTAGACGCGTGCGTGTCCAGTCGTCTGGGCTGGCGCATGTTGGCCAGATGGCAACACACACGCGTTTCCATTTTTCTTCTTTTCTGACAGTGTAAAAATCAGACCATTTTGGTATTGTGTGACAGAAGATTTTGCGCAAACGTGATATTGATGATTCCAAGGTATTGGATTTAATGAAAGGCTTTAGATATAACTGGCCAAGACACACGCCCGATTGTGTTGCGAGAGGGAACTGCGCGCGTTGCAGACGACAAAACGTGCCAGAAAACGTATTTATAAATACTACTATTTTATCTACTTTCTAAGTTTTAGGTATTCCGATTATGACGCTTACATGATCTGCATAGCGTCGCGTAACAACACGAAGGCATTTCATGTATGATTTAAATTTCACGTAGAAATAAAGAGCAAAAATAAAATATTTCATGGATTTGATCCAATTTTGCATTACTTTTCTTAATATTTCTTTGCAGCAACATTAGGGAAAGAAATTTGTATAAAACGTTTTTGGTTATGCAGTTAATTATACCAGAAAGGGCATAGTCACTTACAAAATCGACACATAAACATCCAATTTCAGGGCGACAGTGGAGGTCCTGCAATGGTCAGAGAAAACGGTCGCTGGAGCGAAGTTGAAAATTTCAAGTTACGGAGAAATGAGGTCGACTTCGACATTCCAAGTAAGCTTATTGGCTAAGCTAGCATCGCAATGGGCTTTGCGATTGATAAATAATAATAACTGACTTAATTAATAACAATTGTCCTTCGCAATGAAAGGCTAAAAAATTGAATGATTGAACTGACGGAAGCTTTGGAAGAGGGCTACGATATTAAACATTTTGACAAAAAATGTAAAACAAAACGCAAAAATGCATCGAAATGTAGAGAAAAGTAGTACACACTCTACGTGCAGTAATGTATGTGCTATACAGTGAATGCTGCTTCAATAATCAGGTTTCATCACCAGTTAATCATAAATTTAAACCACCATCTTCATTGCATAGCAACTGTGATAAGCTGGTTATTGACTGGTATCATTTTTAAGCAAACACTATTAACTTATGTTTAAAATATTAATATAGCCTACTTTTTAGAAATATATTTGCTATTTAATTATCTAATCAAATTTAATTTTTACAGTTATCTACGCGCGGGTTTCATCCTTTTGCAACTGGATTGCCAAGAAAACAAACAATGAAGTCAAGTGCGACAGCTGAACAATCCCCAAAGGGAAATGTTAAAGATAACTTTAAAAAGCGCTAAAGAAACAATTAAGAGCAGTTATCACTTTTCGGTTTATCATATGTTAAATCTAATAATAAATATTTTTTGATAAGTTGTTGAATATTTGTTGGAAGAGGGCTACAATATTAGTTTGGCCGGAAATTCCTGTCGGTGTTTTTTATGTCGGCCATTCTTATCAGTGATCAATAATTTCTTGGGAAGTGTTTATACTATTTAATGCACAAGAGAGTCCTTTATTGGAAAATGTGGAAAGCAAGCCTTTTATTATTTTCTTTCCTTAAAAATTAATTCTCAAAACAATCTCCCTCATAACCACCTCCGGCATGTAATTTTTTAGGAATATTCCAAGGGCACCAGTGCGGCCCAAACAGCTAAAAATTTTTAACGCAGTGTACGGCGAAGACTCTATTTCCACCCGAACCTGCGAGAGATGGTTTCCTCGTTTTAAACAAGGAAGTATTGACCTAGAAGATGAACCACACTCTGGAAGACCCTCCGAGCTAAATGAACCAGCACTTTTGGCATTATTAGCAGAAGACAACCGGCAATCAACACGCGATTTTGCAGAGCAGCTTGGGACCAGTCATTCTACAGTAGAAGACCATTTGAAAGCTCTTGGCTATAAGAAAAAGTATGGTGCTTGGATACCGCACCACCTGAACGATGCCGACAAATGGCAGCGAATGTCCATTTCCGCCAATTTATTGTCCCGTTACCATCGTAAGTCCTTTTTACCCCGCCTAGTAACAGGGGACGAGAAGTGGATATTTCACGCCAACTTTCGCCGCAAAAGGCAATGGGTGGGCCCAGGAGAAAAGGCAAAACCTGATCCAAAGCCAGATCGCTATGGGAAAAAGTTAATGCTCTCCGTCTGGTGGGATATGGAAGGCGTGATCCATTATGAATTATTGGGCAGAAAGGAGAGACTCACAGCTGCTATGTACAGTGCTCAGCTTCGCCGGCTTGCACAAGCCATCAGAGAAAAGCGGCCCGAAAAATCAAAGGTCATCCTTCAGCACGACAACGCTAGACCCCATGTTGCGAAACTAACCAAACAAACACTTCAGGACTTGAGCTGGGAAGTGTTGCCACATCCTGCATACAGCCCAGACTTGGCCCCGTCAGACTACTGGTTGTTCCGGGATTTGGCCAACGAAATTGCAGAAAAACACTTTGAAAATGATAACGATGTCAAAAATCACCTTGATTTGTATTTTGCTCGTAAAAAGAAAATTTTCTGGGAAAGAGGCATCCGCCTTTTACCAGTAAGATGGACACACATTGTAGATCATAATGGTGATTATTATGAAGAACATTGATGAATAAATGTTTGATATATAAACGTTTAAAAACACCGACAAGAATTTCCGGCCAAACCAATATGTCAGTAAATTTGGAGGGAATTATTTTATCATAAAAATGTAAACCATTTGATATTTTGTATTCAAATTGTTATATTTTATTGCAATAGAAATAAAAACATTTGAAGTTTTTCATTCTTATGGCTTCTGTGTATTATCTATTGTATCGGATACGTGGTAAAAAATCTCCAATACAAACTCTCGAGGATGCCAAAAGTAGCAAAAATGTGCGGCACCTTTGAAACAACATTTTTTCCACTTTTTAAACGAGTAGCGTGGTGGTAAGCGGTTTGCCGAATGCGCAAGAGTCTCGCCAGCAAAAAATCCATTTTTTCGGAGTGGCCCTAGTTTCTTCGCAAAAAAATCTGAGGAAAAATGCCTAAAAAATGCGAAAAATCGCCTGAGAAATTGGGGGTCCCCTGAAACAACGTGGCCTAACTTAGCACTACTGAAACCACACCCAGGCAACCTTAGGCTCACTAAACTCGTGAGATTCTGGCCTACACTAATACCCTTTACCGAAAATCCAGATCCTACAAAATATACCGTATTCCCTGTAATTACTCCCCCGGGGGAGTAATTTTTCAAACACCATATTTTGAAGCCACTCCAAATTTCGAAGGCATTTTTCTCCAAGTTTTTGAGGACAAAATATTTTTGAAACTGGCTAAACATACGTAACTCGACGAGATCTACACGAATATGCACTCAGTTTTGGTTGAAGTGGCAAGGGCTCCGAGCGGGGTCGAACCAGGGAGTGCAAATCCATACAGGGGGGGAGTAATTATAGGGAGGGGAGTAATTACAGGTATTACGGTAAGAGTTACCGACCGACAAAAATTCGACATCTGAACTTATGCCGCACCCGATACTTTAATGCTATTTTTAGGGAAACAAATGGAAAATAAATTTCCCATGGCCAAAAAATTTGCAAGTTAGCTCATTTATTCAGTAGTCATGTTTGCTTTAAACAATGTGTTCCTTTTATCTCGAGATTGTGTTCCAAACACAAAGAATAGTACACAGCAATTACAAATTTATAATCTTCAGTGTGACTTGACGTGAAGCTGGACCTGAGACGGTGAGCCGCATTTTCTTTCCGATATCGGCATTGACGATTTCGAAGACAATTGGTTTCTCTTCTTTTATGAAAAATTTGGCGTAGATACTCTTCAATGCTTTTACAGTCGTGTCTGAGATACCGCCTCGAATTGACTCAACCAGTTGGATATCATCGCGGCTTTTGAGATCCATGAACTTCTAAAATTATATCAAAATATAACCGTACATTTTACATGGTGGGGAAATTCGATAAATGCAAAGGAAGGCTTCATCGAAGCTTTATCGAAGTTTTCTAGTAAGCGCGAATCGCCGGCCACTATTTCCTGCTGTTTCCCAGCTGCGCGTATTCGTTTCCCTCGTTGGAAAGACAACAACGAATGCGCGCAGCTGGGAAACAGCAGGAAATAGTGGCCGGCGACTCGCGCTTACTAGAAAACTTCGATAAAGCTTCGATGAAGCCTTCCTTTGCATTTATCGAATTTCCCCACCATGACATTTTAGAATTTACAGTTAAGCCCCTAATCCTCACTAGTGCTGTAAGGGATCATAGTAATAATTTACTAGTAGTAATATTAAATTTGGTTTCTTAGTCCTGTAATCTCTGTAGTAAAAGATTTAGGGATGTACCGCTGAGAAATCGAATTTGCGCTGAACACAAACACGGCACTACTGTAAGCAATCGTTTTATTTTTTTCGCGACTTTTGACTAATCGGTTATTTTTAAACCGAGCTAATGATTGATAATTTTCAGCGGACAATTAATTTATCGCATAGATGTATTGTCGTAATAAAGTTATTTACCTGCACGAAATCAACGATAACGGCTTTTGAAATGCGATCAAATGTGACGAAAATTTCGGATGTACAATGAGATCCAGTGGCAAAGAAATCAAGCAATTGTTTATCGTGATCTGGACTGCTACGGAAGCCTGCTATTTCAAAGTTGGCACAGCGCATATGATCTTTTATCCAATTGAAAGATTCCTGAACGTTGCCTTCGAAATTAAAGTTCAGTTTTTCACATTGCAGGCGGCCACGATTGTTGTGTTCAATTGTTGAGGCCAACAATTTTAAGACATCAGCTTGAGGAATAAGTCGCAGATAGCGAATGCGAATGAACGGATCTGTGATGAGGCGAACGAAGTGTTGGAATAAAGGCCAAGTCTCGTTGTTGAGTTCTTTAACACGTGCGAAGAATACGGATTTTCTGCCCTGGTTTGGATCTAAAAAAGTTAGCTTAGGAAACAATATTAGAAAATAGTTTACTACATGACAGCAATCAAAATAAAGTTCCCTTTCTTCCCAAGTTTGCTCCAAGAAAAAAGTTTAAAAATTCCTTTACCTTTGTAATCTCCATAAGCAGTAAGCTCATAAGCTCGGCGATCTCTAGCAGCTTGATATATAGGCGAAATTTGCTTCGAATAATTGTTGTGAACGACCCATTCGTTGTATTCTTCAGAAGAAAGCTCTTTGTTGAATAGTTTGATGACAGCAGGATCAACATCATAGATACTTCCCTGGAAATAATGAACTGATTATTGGGTTTAAATGAAAAATCATCCGTTTTACAACCGCTTTTACATCGCTCCTGGAAATAATTACTTTGACGGTTTACTTGGATAAAATGGAAGTCTATTTTATTACTGGCAAAGTTGGGCACTTGACGGATAACGATGAGATAGCCTAACATGTTTTTATGATATTTTGAAGACAGATTTTGAGGCAAGAATTCATTCTCCCACTGAGGTTAAATCTTTGAGGGATCAGTCCATTCTTTGTGGGTAAGGTTTATTAAAAGGCATCCCTACCAAAGCTAATAAAACACCTATATGGATTCTAAATACAGATTATAAAAATCGATTAAACAACCGATAACTTTGAGGGATCAGTCCATTCTCTGTGGATAACATTTATTAAAAAATCTGTAGCCAACTCCCAGAAAAGAATGAGTATGTAGAGAAGGTAAATTATAACGCACATTAAAAAACCCACTTTTCTGGTATCCTTCCAATTACTATGCTAATATTAGGTTGGAACATAAGTTTCCGGCCCCCCTCTCTTAAATGAATATATTTTTGTCCCAAACAGAAATCTTTATTACAGTAGTGTTCGTTAGAATCAGAGCTATCTTTTTTTTGTAAACTTCCGCTTTGTGTCAGCAATATGGAAAAAAATCGAAGCGTTATTCGCGAACTACTCAAATTCGAGTTTGAGCTGGGTCACAGCGCAAAACAGGCCATGGACAACATCAATCGAGCAAAAGGAGCCGGAACTGTTGCTTATTCAACAGCTAAAGAGTGGTACTCCAAGTTTAGAAGCGGAAATTTGACAATTGAAGACAATCCGAGATCTGGGCGCCCTCGGGGAAGTCGATCGAGAGGCTGTCGTCAACGCTGTTGAGACTGTTGGGCTCCATTTTTCGTGTTGGGACCAAAGATAACACATAATTTTTTTCCTATTTCGGATAGCAGATTTTGTGAGGATT